>CAUYLG010051082.1:0-231177 GCA_963573385.1 Cacajao melanocephalus | reverse complement strand
GTCCCGTATACTCCGCGCCGAGAAGCGCCGTGCTGGGGCGCCGGCAAAATAGCCGCGCCGGCCAAAAAAGTCGCACTGGCGACCCGTGTGGCTCCTCCGCCGGGAGTCTCCTAGTCTGTGGGCAACAAAAATTCTTCTGAAAGTGCGGCGTCCACTCGCTCTCTGCGCTTTCACTGGGAGCTACAATCCTGAGCTGTTGTTAATCGGCCATCTTGGATCTCTCCCATAACAGTTTTTTTAACCTTAACACCCCCTTTATCTTGTCAAAATATTAACCAGCCTTTAGTGATTACCTCAACCAGCTTAATCACTATGTCATGAAGAAGTATTTTCTGGGACTACCCCATCACCATTCATTCATGCCTCACTAAAAACTACAGGACTCTGTGCCACTTTATAATTCATGTGATTTCTTCGTATGTCTCTTAGTCCCTATTAGCTCATAAATACATTAAAAACAGAAATTTTCTTCTCTTTTGTTTTGTTCAGGTGTCTACAATGTCTTATTTATTTTTAACTGCATGTGGTGAATATTAAATGTTTATTTATAATAAACTAGGAAAATTATTAGTTGGGCTGTAAATACCAGACTTTTTATTTCTGCAATTTAAGTGAGAAAAAACTGTGGCATTCAGATTTTTTTGACTCCTATATTCCTGTCAAGTTCAAATACATTCTCATCTAAAAATAATGAACCACTAGATATTCCACCTCTTTTTCACTCTACCCCCTCACTATTAGGGCACTAAATGTTAATATATTTCTTTTTAATAACTCAAAGGATAGAATGTAGGTGACTAAGATGTGTGAGGAGAAAAATGACTACCACATTCACTCCGTGTTTTTTTATTTTAATATTTAAAAGTTCTATAACAAAAGGTAACATTGTTTCAAAAGTGGATTTTATGTGCAGAACATTAATATGACATTTATTTTCCCATGAGATAAAAACAAAACATAGTATTCTGATAAATATGCCAATTATGGACTCATTTATTTTATATTCTATCAATGTGAACCTTCATTAGAGAAATGAATAAACAACCCAACAAAACAATGGGCAGAAACATCCCAGCAATGCAGGTGTGTGCACACTAGGTTACAAGGGACGTCCAGCTTGCCTTTCCCTTGAACACTCAGGATATGTACTTTTCCTGCAAGTGGGACCCTGTCTGATTATTTATTATGAACGAACACTTTACCTAGAATTTTCTTTCCTGGGCTCAAGCAATCCTCCTGCCTTAGCGTTCTGAGTAGCTGGGACTACAGGCATGCACCACCATGCCCAGTTAATTTTTAATTTTTTTTTTTTGTAGAGACGGAGTTTTACTATGTTGCCCAGGCTGTTCTCAAACTCCTAGGCTCAAATGCTTCAGCCTCCTAAAGTGCTGAGATTATAAATGTGAGCCACTGCACCAGGCCCCACATAACTGTTATTATAGTATTTTGTTTTAATTGTCCTATTTTATCATTAATTATTGTCAATCTTTCACTGTGCCTAGTTTATAAGTTAAATTTTATCATAGGTATGTATGTATAAGAAAAAATTATAGTGTATATTGGATTCAGTAATATGTCTAGTTTCAGGCATCCACTGGGGGTGTTGGACTGTATTCCTGGTAGATAAGAGGGGAGGGGGCTACTAAAACTTTTATAATCAGCTTTCATTTTCCACCAAAAAATGAGATTTTGATTACAGATATTTAAACTTACAGGTCAATATGAAAAAATCTGACAGCTTTATAATACTGAGTCCTCATTACCATGAACATAGTACATTTTTGTACTTATTTAGATATTCTTCAGTATCTTTTAGTAAGAGTTTATAATTTTCTCTATGGGGTTCTTATATACCTTTTGTGTGATAAATAGTTACATTCATTGTGATTGCTGAAATCGTTTGGACTAATTGCTACCATATTATTTTATTCTGTCTAGTATTTTTTCCTCACCCTATCTTTTTTTCTTTCCTTTGATTATTTGAATATGAGCTATATTTCTATTCTTTGGTGCGTACCCTAGAAACTTTAATATATTATTTAAAATAACAAATTCTATTTTTAATATGTTTGTCTTATTCTCAAACAAAATACCTTAGATCATTTTAATCACAAATCATTCTCTCCTGACCTCTACAATATCTCTTTATTTAATTTCCATTACTTTAACTTCATCAAGATTTTATAAATTCCATGGTGATGTCATTGTTTTATACAACTATAGTTGATTTAGGCTTGCCCCATGCTTAATGTTTCATTGTTCACTATGCTTACATTTTAAACCTTTCTCCTAGTACCATTTTTCTTTTACTTAAATGCACCTTTAAAAATTATTTAAGCCTTACTCTGTGGAAGTAAACATATGAAAAACACTTATTTTCCCTCTTTTTAAAGATATTTAGTAGATATAGGATTTTAGTTATTCAGTGACCTTTTTTCCCTGCACCTTCAGGGGGAAAATGCTATTCCATGTTTTACTTTCTTTGTTTCTTAAAATTTCTTCTGTGAATCAAATTGTTATTTCTTTTGTTTTTAACCTGCCTTTTTAAACTGCCTTTAGAAGTTCTCTTCATCTTTGGTATCCTACAGTTTAGCTATGTTGTGTATAGATATAAACATATGTTTATTTATTTTACTTGTGATATACTGTGTTTCTGGAATTTGAAAATTGGCATCTTTCATAAATTCTGGATAATATTCAGCCATTGTCTCTTCTAACATTTCTTTATTACATCTTCCTTATTATCTCTTTCTGGAATTCTAGTTGGATATGTTTTAAAGCTTCTCACTCTATTTTCTATATTTCTCAAACTCTTTTAAAAAATAATTTCCCACCCTTGACTTTCTCTGTCCTGCTTCACAGGTAATTTTTTTCAGACCTGTCTTCCAGTTCATTTATTCTCACAGAAGCTGGATTTAATGTGTTGTTTACTTTATTCATTGCATTTCTAATTTAATTTATTTCTAATTTCTATGCCAGTTCTAGAAGCTGCATATCATTTACAGTTTTACAAGAGAATTTTAAAAAGGTGTAGACCCTCTCCATACTTTTCTTTCTTTCTGTCTTCAAACTCATTTCTTCTAGAGACATTAATATCTCAAGACTACTCTAAAACTTCAACTTGGAGTTTTTCATAAAACACAACTTGCTTGTATGTGGGCTGGCAGATGAGACTTCTGAGGGTTATATATATTTTTTTCTTTTTCTCACTTTACCTGGAGCCAGGAATAATATAGGATATTTATCCTCTGCATATCTTTATGTAGAGTGAATTTTGTTTTTTCTGATTTACCTAGTCTAGATGTTGCCTTTTGAGCATTTTGGCTTTATATGGGTGTTTCCTATCTGATCCTCCACCTTGCTTAAACCCATGGTTTGTATCTACTATATAATCTATTGAAATTTATGCTATAGGCCAACAAGAGTCAGTATGAGAACTTCATAGCGCTTATATTTATCTGGAGTGATAATCTTAGAAAATCATTTACTTTTATATTGGTACCTACAGTAGATTGTAAACATCAAGCAGGCAGAAAATGTCTCTCCTTTTGCTGCTCTTTCTCCAGTACTTAGAAAAGTGCCCGGTACATGTGTGAAGTGCATGAACATAATGGCTTCCCACAATTATGCCACTGCATTCTCACAATAGTCTTGTGAAGTATGCCTCATGGTTTCCATTTTTTAGATCAAACAGAAACTCAAATAATGTAAGTGATGCGTATAACTAGTAGAAAAAAATGGTAGTTCATAATTTAACCTGGGCCCGTCCGGAAGTGTTTTCATTACATCATGCTATCTCTGGAGACTAAACTTTGCCAACATGTTTGAACCACCAGAAAATTCTAGTGTCAAGTTTGGACTTTGAGAATTAGCAGGGAGCTATCCAGAGTACTGAACTACCTTGCACTTAAACTCTGCCAGATCTAGCAGAACATACTGCACTCTCTCTATAGCCAATAGTCGTTAACTGCAGTGAAATTTCCCTTCTTACTCTGACTAACTCTGATAGGAGCCACTTTGCCTCAGCTTATGCCTCCTGATGAAACGCTATAATCACCTGCCTGTGCTGATAGACACCCAAACTGAACATAACTCCACAGCTGCTGCCTCGTTCATAGGCATGCCATGGACTAGCCCTACCCTCTGTATCTTCTTCAATCGCACTTCTCCAAAACAGCCTCACTCTCTGACCACATTTGTAAAAGCAGCAACAGCCAATCAGAGCACCTAAAAGGATGAGCTTCTTCCTTCTAGGAACTTAATGGAAGTGACACTTGTGGACTATAGTAGAGCTTTGAGGATAGCTCTACTATAGCATGATTTCTTTATGGAACTGAGTACATTGTAAAATTAGTCTCTTCTTTTCATTTTCTCATTAAACATACTCTCCACTGTAGTAGTCAATTGCACTCACTGAATAAAAAAAAAACAACAGCAGTCTTTTAGCTAATATTTGAGGGCAACAATTGACTTTCCAGTGATGAGAGTCCAAGAGTTTTTAAGGGCCAGAAATGAAGGAAAAGGCCACTCTTTCTCACATATAAATACAATAAGGGGTCAGTGTCTTTTAGCCAATTCTACATAGAAATAATTTTAAGATTTATAAATATAATGAAACAAAATATGATCTTTGGCTTTCTAAACTATATTTTACTTATTCAAACAATGCTGATTTGAAATATGATATCTATAGAATATTCAAAAGACTGCAGGACTTATTGGAATCTTATATTAGTATCTAAACCTCACCTTAGCAGTGTCTTCTGAGCTTGTAGGAAAGAGTTGCCTTTCTTACCCAGTGACACTGGTGACTTAAGTTCTATGTATCTTGTATGTATAATGAGAAGAATAAGATGTTGCTTGCCTAAATCTAGGGACAAGACTGTTTTTCTTTTTAGGATAGCTATCATCTCTGAGATGTAAAATATTTATGACACTCACTTCCTGAATGTCAGTTATCAAGCTCATTAAGGGCCTGCAGTGGCAAAATACAAAAGCCAAAGGAGAGGAGCTAGAATCTAAGCAACTGCCACGATGCCTATCATTTGCCTTTTATCTCTTTCTTTTTAAGCTCATATCTTCTTGAGATGCCCGTATTTTTTACTAATTAACAAAATCAGAAAATTTCCTAATATCATGGTAATATGGGGCTGAAAAGGGAAATATATAACTATGCATCTTGATGTGACAATGTGAAAATATTTGGTATACCTCGATATGCCCCTGAATGTTATATAGATGGGAACATTAAAGAAAGTGGGAAGGGGTCTTTCACGAAGTTAAAACTCTTTCCATGAAGTTCCAAACAATAAACACAGCCATCTATTATATTTACATAATACTTCTTCACCACATCCCTGGTGCATACCCAGAAAGCACTGCAGTGAAATATACAAGCAATTCCTATATGCACACATCTACACGAAAAGTGAAAGGAGGGCTATAAATTGATTGCCAGAGCCCTCTGCATTCCATGCTTCTGGTATCTTACAAATCACCAGAACTGAACATAGTCTGTGCTGAAAGGCGATAGGGCTCTATGTTAAGAACTCCTTTGGCTGATGTGGACTAAAGCAACATGTTAGCTGCTTGTTTTTAGCTGCCTTGCTCTCTAGCGCCATCTAGCAATTAGTTGATAAACCACGAGTGAGGCCTCCTGCAGCCCTCCCAGCTGCTGTACTAAGGGTAGAGGCTTGGAGATTTCACACTGAACAAAGGTGTGCAGCCTCAAAGTTGAGGAGCGTGTGAAAAATGTCAATCTTTTCCTTGAATTTTAAAACCACCCTTAGTTTGAAACAGCCTTTCTCCATGAAAAATCTAAAAGAAAGAGCATCAAACAAAATGCTCTGTTCAAAAGAGGTGATGAAAATGGGAAATTAATAAAAGTGAAGATATGAGAAGAGCCCTACGTGTGTAAAACTGGCACCTTCTTTTTAAAAAATAAGCTTTAAGGACCTGGATTTATTGTCACACATGAAAGATTTGCATGAAAAGAGTGAGCGAGTGACATATTTAGGTTACAACATATCCACTTGAGAGAGAGAACGAGATGCGGCTCTCACCACGGCTATTCTGATGCTGTAATTTCGTGCTCTTTTCTATCCTTCAGCAGTGCTTGTTAGCAACCTAAAATGTACTCCCTCCTAACCCAAAGGGTGAGCCAGAATGCATTTCCCTCTTCAAGCGTTTTGTAATAATAATTAACTAATTCCCAGCCACATGAAGAGAACCTGCGAAGGTTCGCCAGAGGCAAACTGCTAAATAAATAGTGACAGATTTCTCAGTTTTCAATGAGATGAAATGGCATATTGGGACAACAAATGGCCTGACTTTCTAATGATGAGAGTTTTATGAGGTTTTCATTCCTGGAAATGAAGAGAAACCCTCTCCGTTCATACACAAAGGAAGGCCCAGACCCACTCTTAAGCACATCAAAGCACACAGATCCTGCCTTTGGCAGTTGCATGTGTGTACAGCTGAAAGTAAGACTTGGTCCAAAAATGCTGCTTTTGAGACTGCTTTTGCTCTCCTGAAATATCTGACAGGACAAGCACAGAGACCAAAGAGAACAACCGGCCTAATTAAATCTACACAGGCAGCACTGTGTTCCGTTCAGCCGCCCTGACTCCGGCTCTGGCCTCGCCCTGCCCCCTCCTGACTCCAGTGTTTGTGTTGCGAATCTGAATCTCTTGCTAGCATGGCAACTGTTGCTATGTTCGCAGCAATAAGAAGTGGGTGATGCTGGTGTCTCTGTAATGATTCAGATACAAGGGCAATGATTTCTAAATAGATTTCTGAAGCAGCTCTTACAATGGCTCTGAGGAGTTTAACAGATTTAATTCCTCATGGATTTTTCTTTATTTCTTTCACCTTTAACACCTTCCATGTGGACTAAATCTAAACTCATATAATGCAAAAATGGCATCATTCTTCCTTTCGCTTACTAGTATTTGAAGTAGGAATTTTCTTGTGAAAAAAACACACACACACACACACACACACATTTAACCAGTTTTCATTTCTTATTATCTCCTTGGAACCTATAAGATGGAGTTTTTCTTGGCATTTAGGTAATGGCAACTAAGGAAATCTGAAAAAATCATGGACCCAGGAAGAAAATAACTTCTTTATTAACCAAAGTGGAATGAAAATCATCACCATTAATATCTGTGATCTTAGCTGAACATTTTTTATTAATGAGCAGATGTTTTAAAGATCTCATCTGCAAACGAGTACAAAAATTTGCTAGTGTATATATGTTTGCCATCCTACCTTCTCTTTCAAAGGTTCAGTGAAAAAAAATGAAATCCTTTTTGTTTGTTTTTTTTTGGCCTTCGTCAGTCTCTTATTTGCCAGCCCATCCAGTGTTAACTGTGCCACTAAGTATCACCAGATGCTTACACAGCCTGGGCCCTAGGGGGTTATGATGTAGATAATATTGTCGTGTACTCTGATGGCAATACAGACCTGGCCAAAGGATAAAAAGAGAAGACACATGACATATTTTGATCTGTAACACAGAACAGAAATATCTATTCGAACATAGACTCTTACTATGTTCTAGATGCTATTGTGCATTTTTTGTATGCCAGTCGTAGCACAGACTTATCACAACTCTTCTACGGGTAAGAGTTATTTATCAGTATTCTACAAATGAGAAACTGAAGCACAGAAAGTATAAATGACATGCCCAAGGCTTTGTAACTGGTAAACAGCAAGGCCAAGATTTGAGCCGAGATCAGCCTGATTCCAAAGCCCATGATCTTTTTACTGCTTGCTGAGCTGCTGTAGTGTGAGACAAGAGAGCTGCTCTCATACTGATCAGTTGTGTGACATGAGCAAATCCCTTCCTGCCCTGGGTTTTAGGATTATCATCATAATGAGGCATTTGAACTGGATGCTTGCTATTCCAGGTGTGACTCACAGACCAGCAGCTTTGTCGTCACCTAGGAGCTTGTCAGAAACGTGGAATCGCAGGCCCCACACCAGGTCTGCTGAATCTGCATTTTAACAAGATTTTAACAGGTGACTTGCAAATATACAGTAACCAATCTCTGTGGACCCTTCTAGCTTAATGTATGGTAGTTAGAATGTCACCTCGCGCGTATCTCTTTCTAGATTCTGTTCATTCTCCAAGGTTGTTTTACCTCTCCCTATGTGCATTCCTGATCTCATTCTTATACTTGATGGAAAGATTCTCTGTCTTCCCAGAAAAGATTTATCGATCTTAATTCACTTACCACTTTCTACTTGGTATCGTGTCTCTGTTGAGTTAGTTTCTTGAGGGGAAGAGCCATTTATATTAAATAATTTCATATCTGTAATACCAACTGACAAGGTACATTCAACTAAAGAAAATATATTGAAAGGAATGTTGAATAAACTATTATCTTAATTTAGTTACAAATATTACATAGTGTGCTGATAACAAGATCCCTGTATTATTCATTACAAATATTTCAAGACAAGCACAATCCAAGTTCTTTAAATATAGATGCAGGAAAATTTGCAAATAGCACACATGATGAGCAGTTTTTAAATTTCTTCACACCACCCCCTCCACCACCACCTTTTAACACAAAAATACATAAAGGATTCAATTAAGACAAAGCTCAACCCCAACATCCTCTCCTCTAGGAAGTCATCCTAAGTAACTTCAACTAGTTCCCCATCATGTTTGTTGTTATTATATTCTGTGCACACCATCAGATAATAGAAACTTTATTGTAATCATTGATGTCTTTGTGTGTCAACCACCACACACACACACACACACACACACACACACACACATGCATGTGCACTTACACTCACACACAGAGTAAGCTTCTTGGGGCCAGGAACTATATCTTTCATCTTTGCAATTCTTCATATTTATCACAATGCTTGGCATATAGTGTGATGGATATATGTGTGTTGAATGAATGAATGAATGAATGGCTCAATCAGTATAAATTTTTCTGGCCCCAAAGTCTCTTTTCTTGCTTTAATGTACTTCTTGTTCTCCTTCACATTAGGGTGGTTCACTGACACCAACAGCATGGAGATGCACAGTTCTGTGCTGAGGCTTTCAAAGAACTTGTTTTAGCCATGTTGGTATTCCCTACTAATATGGTACTTTAGTGTATCATGGCATGAGCTAATCATCCAGGATCATGGGCTCTGAGACTCAGCAACTCAAGTACTTTTGGAATTACAAAACCTGAAAATTGAAGCAGCATTTGTATTTTTTCCTCTCTAGTTAGTCGAGTGTTCATTATTCAGACATTTGCAGAGTCCCTGTATTGTGCCAGGAGTTTGCCAGGAATCAAAGATGTCAAAAAGCAAACAGAATGTAATGTTTCTAAGTAGTTTTCTTTAATTTTTTAAGTAGTTTGTATGGAAAATAGACCCCAAATGTATTGTAATGCAGTGTGACTGTATAGAATAATGGGCACATGACTCTAGGGTCATCTAACACAAACAATATGTAATATTTTTACCTTTAAGTAGTTTGCATGGAAATTAGACCCCAAATGTATTATATTGCAGTGTGACTGTATACAATAATGGGCACATGACTCTAGGGTCATCTAACACAGATGGAGGCATTACTAAGAAAAAGGAGAGGCAGGCAACCATTCCATCAGGTTAAAGGGCATGTGGATACTCGCTTGCAAGAGGTGGTCTTGGCAAAGAGATACAAATGGAACTAATAATAACCATCATAAGTTTAACCATATTAAGTGCTTATTTTGTACCAGGTAACAGGGTATGGTACTTTAAATGTGTTAGCTCATTTAATCTTCATAAAAATAAAGAAGGTATTATGATGTTTTCCATTTCACAGATGAGAAAAAATAAAGTCCCCTAAATACCAATGGCAAATGCCTGATGTATGACTTAAATCTGGCCAGAGTAGTTCTAAAACTGGTGAATCTGGACACCAAACTCTACAAAAGGCAGAGAAAAAAGCGTTAAAAAAATAACCTGCAGGCCAGGAGGCCAACTGCATTCAGAGGATAACTAGCTAATCAGTCTGCCAGATCGGTAGCACGGGAGATTGCACACAAACTGAAAAAACCAACAGCGAGCTATGGGTCAGAGCCCAACCCAGGGCATTCATCTGGTAGAAGAGAGGCTCAGGAGAAAGGATACTTTACTGATAACGGAAGTGGGAGTTACTGTGCTATGCTGAAAAACAGCGTGCATCTTGAAGCCAGAGGTATGTGTTCTAATCCCACCTCTGCCTTTAAGAACAGTGTAAACTTGGGCCTCAGTAACTAAAAGAGGAACCATGATATTACCTTGTCTGTTTTTCACAAGGTCTGCAAAAAATTTATATAAAACACTTAATATCATGCCGGAGAAACTTAGGTTGTTTTGTTTTAAACTAAAGATAAATGTCTCCTATTTCACAGTTCTACCCATAGATGGATATACCCCTTTTGAGGTTGAGAAATGAAAGCCTGTATCTATCTGAAATTCAGGATCCTTATTCAGACACTTTCTTCTTCTTTTTATCACTTATTCTCTTTGAGATAGCAAAGCACTCCTTTTTCCTCATTAAAGAGCAGCTTTACCCATAAATTTCTCTTAGCTTTTCCTTACTTATTTACACTACCTGATTGTCAAATGTGACAATGTTGACCATTCTTCAGTCAAGTTGCCATATAGAATAACTTAAAGGTTTCTGGATATTTTCTACCCAGCAGCTATTTATGACAATGACAGAAATCAGGAAAATGACTTTTGAGGATTTCAATTTTTCTCTGTAATCCCTGAAAATAAAACAATAATCAGTTGTGAATGTGTCTGCTAAATGCTAGAGTACTACATAAAAATAGAAAAGATTTAAGATGCTTGAAAACTAACAAATCTAAGTGTACTGGTTTTACACAAATGAATGATTTTCATTTTATTTAAAAAACTATCCTTTATTGTTTAGGGAAAGAGGAATCATGTAGTCTTTTCTTCAATATTTTATCAGCTTAACATAGAGAAAAATGAATTATAAAATTATGAAATAAATAAAATTGAGGACAAACACCATATTAAAATGTTGATTATTGTTTTTGACATATTGTATATGTTAAGAAATAGAGTGTTGTGTTTGACTTTGAAATGTTCCCATGAACTACCTTCTGGTATTGAGTGATCTGAATTTCATCTTTTTATTTTTTTGAGACAGGGTGCCACTGTGTTACCCAGTACAGTTGTACAATTATGGCTCACTGCAACCTCAGCCTCCTCAGGCTTGGTAATTCTCCCTCCTTAGCTCACCAAGTAGCTGGAACTACAGGCACACACCATCACACTTGGCTAATTTTTGTATTGTTTTTAGAGACACAGTTTTGCCAAGTCACCCAGGCTGGTCTCGAACTCCTGAGCTCAGACAATCTGCTTGCTTTCCAAAGTGCTGGGATTATAGGTATGAGCCTTTGTGACCAGCTTGAATTTCAGTGTTATAAACAAATTTTCTGTTGCTTGTGTATCATTTTGCTATTTTATTTCTTTTGTAAAGGATAGACAATTCTGAGTTTAAACATGACTTACAGATGTTTAACTACATTTTTTGTCCCCTGATTTTTATTTTCTGAGATTCTTAGCACAGAGGGCAATCAATTCTCACCTTCTAAAAAAATCTGAATAAAAGGAGAAAATAAAGTATTGAGAGATTGTCAAGTCTCTTGAAGTTTTAAAAAATTGCTGCTCATTGGCTGGGCTCAGTGGCTCATGCCTGTAATCCCAGCACTTTGGGAGGCTGAGGCAAGTGGATCATGAGGTCAGGAGATCAAGACCATCCCGGCTTACATGGCAAAACCCCGGCTCTAGTAAAAATACAAAAAATTAGCCGGGCATGGTAGCATGCACCTGTAGTCCCAGCTCCGGAGGCTGAGGCAGGAGAATCGCTTGAACCCAGGAGGCGGAGGTTGCAGTGAGCCAAGATCATGCCACTGCACTCCAGCCTGGGTGACAGCACAAGACTCCACCTCTCAAAAAAAAAAAAAAATTACTGCTCATTAAATTAGACAACACTTCGTCTGTTTGTAATTTGTTCAAAACTACCAAGATCTATGTGTTATACTTTGTTAAATAAACTTTCTTTTTGGGAAAGACATATATAGGATATTGAACAGCAGAAGCCATAGATGAGGATTTAAAGTCAATAGAAGCATAAATAATAGAACATGGAGAGACAAGTGAGTTCAGTACCCAAGGAAAATTGGAAGGAAGAGAGCAGCTTTCCATACAATTAAATATGGCTAGTGTTGAAAAGTTCATGGAATTAATCAACTAATTTACGAATATGTTTTGATTTCCTTTTAAGGACACTGCACTGTTTGCCCCTATCCAGAGAGTCCTAATATTTTGATAGCGAGTCTTGTTTTCTTGTATAAAGAGTTTTGACAAACTGAATATGTTTTATTTATGTTTTTGTTTTTGTTTTTTTCTGTTGAGACAGAGTCTCTCACTCTGTCACCCAGACTGGAATGCTGGAATGCAGTGGCACAATCGGCTCAGTGCAACCTCTGCCTCCCAAGTTCAAGTGATTGTCATGCCTCAGCTTCCCGATTAGCTGGAACTACAGGCACGTGCCACTACACCTAACTAATTTTGACCATGCTGGTCTCGAACTCCTGACCTAAGTGATCTACCCTTTTATTTTCTTTATATAAAGAATTAACAATATGTTACTTATAGGTGGAAAACACAAATGTATGTGTCATTTTCCCTATTGTGCTAGCCTCTTCATTTATCTAATTCCATTGGATATGCATTTATCTATCATTTATTAAGCATCTATTATGTATTGAATCATGTGGTAAAGATTGGACACCCAATGATGGATTAGACATCTCTTCAGCCCTGGAAGAATTCACAGTCTAAGGGAGGAGGTCAGAGAAACAAACAGGAAGATAAGTAGTGAGCTATGTGTAGGAAGCCCTGTTAAACCTGGGAAGAGTCAAGGTAGGCGTCCTGAAAGCCATCCTGTTACACTTGAATTTGGCAGAATTAACCATGCAGAGAAAGGAAGGAAGAGTGTACCAGGAAAGGGAAGCAACAGGGACAAGGGCAAGGAAGTGGGAACCTGTGCAGTATTTGGGGAACAGCAAAGGGTTGGGCGTGGTTAGAGCAGAAGCCATAGAGGAGGATTTAAAGTCATAGAAGTAAAAATAATAGAATACGGAGAGACAAGTGAATTCAGTACCCAAGGAAAATTGGAAGGAAGAGAGCAGCTTTCCTTTATGCAGCTTCCCTTCCAGTCACTGAGACCTCAGACTCCTCTCTTAATTCAGTCACTGAGCATGAAAGGATCTGGATGAGACTGGGTATAGCAGCCACCAGCCTTTATTGAAATTGCGCTAGGGCGTGACTCAAAACTGTGAGAGACCCTGAAGGAGCATAATTTCTGCAGCTGTGTTTACTATGAGTCATTGCACAGACTCAGACATGAAGCTAGAGATAATATGGTCATCTAGATGAGACATGAGTGGCATAGACACAGTAGAGCTCCACCTTGAACCCAGAATTGGCCCCCAGAAGCACGCAAATCAGGCAGTACTGCAGGGTGGCTCGTGGCACTCAACTAATGCTGTACTGATGACATCACACACATGATCATTTGTTTATAAGTCTGTCTCTGTAAATGGTGAGGAAAGAGAAATAAAGATGTAAAAAAAAAAAATCCAGCCATTATAACAAAAACACCAAAAGAAAGAAATTAACTTACCCAAAGGTCTCACAGCTTGTAGTTTGTTAATCTCTACATTAAAAGGTGGATGATGAATCTGAGACCTACCGAGTTAACTGTCCAGCATCTCAGCCATATGCCTTATTCCTCTTTATATGCATCTCCACTCCCACACCACCCCCTCCTTCCTTCATCCTTTAGTGCCTGGAATAATGCCTGGCACGTGGTAGTTACTCATCAAAAGTCCAGTGAGTGAAGGAACAAACACCTACCACTGACGGGCTGCTATTTATACTGTTCTGTCTTCACTGTTGGGAGCTTCATACTGTGTTCTTCAAAATGGGCACCCCCTGCAGCATGCCTCACTCTACAAGGAAAACTTCTCTGTTAACCAGCCTTATGATGGGGTCACTATGTGAACCCCTAAAGCTGGCCTTTCCTGTGCCTCCTCCAGGTAAATAGCTCACTGTGGAAAACTGTAGATGCCTTTTACCCTTTCACTAACATGCCTCTTGATAAGACATTTACAGAGGAAAATAGTCTTGACTCTTTAAAGTTGATGCTACTTTTGGGCTGTTAACAAAGTCAAAGGATTTTGCTGTTAGAATCAACTTAGTACACAGCTTGCTCGGTCAATACTGTTTCACTGGCCTGAGATTACAGCAGAGGTGCCCGAGATGAGGAAATGGTTGTGGAGAAGGAGTCTGGATGAACCAGAGGCCCATGTGTGCTTTCCTGGTTCATTAAGTCAGTTGATATTTATTGAGAAATTATATTGGAATGTGGGAATTTACTGAGACCATATCCCTTCATTATTTTAATGCAGTGTATTAAGTGCTCTCATCAGAGTGAGTCCATGAAACGGTGGTGATGCAGGGGCCCTGGGGCTAGGAGTTGCAGACCTGATGATGGCTGCCTTTGCAATGTTCCCTCCGGAGAAAAGGTTTGTGCAGTAGGCGCATCCCACTTCAGACTCCTGCACATCTGCAGAGAGCTTTGCATTCTCGCTGCAAGAGGAGTACCTCTTCCTTTCATTTTCCTTCTCCTCATCTTCCTTTTTTTTCTCTATGCCAAACCTAAGCAAATCTGCTTCATCCAGAGGCAGCTGGTGCTACTATGGGGGAGTGTTAAATGTTTAACATCTTGTCACTTGCGTAACTGATGGAGTCATCCTTTTTGTTTCAGAGTTTCATGTTTAGGGGTTGAAAAGCTAGATTGATGAGCATTACCAGAGAGAAATATTTTTTGGAAAGTAAGTGAAGCTGATGACACATTACTTTACAGTTTAGTGAAATTCAGCAAATCTAATTCTATTATCCTGTCAAAGTTTCACAAAAAGGAGACCTGAAAGCATATTTTAGATGAATCTTTAAAGATTTCAGCAAGCCACACCACATCTGCAAAGCTCAGATGCATCTGATGCTGACAGACCTTTGTTTTCCTATAGACTAAGGGGAGTAAATAATCTTCGAACAACTAATTAAGTAAAATTATCTTTGGTGATACAGTGCCTGCCTCTCTCTCCCTTGAAAAGGTTGTCAGGCGGTAAACGATGACTGTTTTTCCATTCAAAGGCTATTTGAAGTTTACATAACCAAATTTATCCAGCCACACCAAAACAGAAGCTTCCTTTATGAATCATAGAACAGAGTCTTGTAATGCAGATTTTATAGAGCATTTAAATCCAGATCATTTATTCCCCTGTTTATTTTCACAATCAAATATAAGATACGGTCTAATAAATACATTCTGACCAAAATGCTAGGAGCAATTGTTTTAAAGCATTTTCACACAATTCTATGTATTTGTCAGAGACTCACAAGCTGACAAACTGAAAGGGCTTTGTGATGTTTTTGGCAATTTGTGTAATTGTATATACACTTGCGCAGAAGTTCCTTATCAAGAGGAAGAGTTTAAGTAAAAGGGGAGCATTGACGAAAATGTTCATTTTAGGGGAAATTGCTATTTTGTTCTCTGTATCTGACAGTTATTCACTTAAGAAGAAAAGTCTTGATAGAATTTATTGAGAACTTACTATGTGCTAGTATACATATTATTAATATAATATTCCCAATTACTTGCAAGGTAGATATTATCTCCATTATGAAGATGGGAAAACTGGTCAAAACAAGAAACATCTCCTGAGATAGTAAGTAGGGAACCTGGGGTTGACTCCAGTCTGTCTAAACCCAAAGCCATATGTGCTCTTTTCAGGACAGCATGAGAAATTCTGTTTGGAATGATAAAAACAAGAACAAGATTGTGATAAAAATGTGAAGGGATATTATGGGTTGAATTGTATCCCCCAAAAAGATATGTTGAAGTCTCAGACCCCAGTGACTCAAAATGGGACCGTATTTGGAAACAGAAGTTGTTGCAGTTGTGAGAAGTTAATAGGAGTTTATACTGGAGCAGGGCCCTTAATTCAAGATGTCTTTGTCCTTATAAGAAGAGGGCAGAAGACTAGGCGTGGTGGCTTACTCCTGTAATCCCAGTACTTTGGGAGGTTGAGGCAGGCAGATAACGAGGTCAGGAGTTCGAGACCAGCTGGCCAAAATGGTGAAACCCTGTCTCTACTAAAAATACAAAAATTAGCCAGGCATGGGGGCAGGCACCTGTAATCTCAGCTACCAGGGAGGCTGAGGCAGGAGAATCGCTTGAACCTAGAGAGCAGAGGTTGCAGTGAGCCGAGACCACGCCACTGCACTCCAGCCTGTGCAACAGAGCAAGATTTTGTCTCAAAAATTAAAGAAGAGAGGACAGAGACATGCAGGAGAATGCCATGCGAAGATGATAGAGGCAGGGACTGAAGTGCTGTGCCTCGAAGCCAAGGAATATAAAGATTCCTTACAGAAGCTAGGACACAGGCACAGAATTATTCCTCAGAATATTCCTTCAGAAGGAACCAACCTTGCCAACACCTGGCTCCGGACTTTTAACCTTCAAAACAGTGAAAGAATACACTTCTGTTGTTTGAAGACTCCGAGTGTCTGAAACTTTCTTATGGCAGCCTATGAAACAAATACAAGGAATGAGAGAGCTTTGCAGAGCTTAGGAAGAAAATAATCTCCAGACTGGATGTTAGGTCAGTGCCCTTCATGAGGGTCATAGTCGTGTTATTTTTCCTTCATCATTTGGGACTATGCAGAAAACCCACACCTAACCCAGTGTGAGACTTGAAAGATGTTTTTGGTGCTTTCTCAGACAATAAATATATTGTTAACCAAAGTTAAGGTGAAATTCTAACATTTTATCGTGCCCATACATATCGAAATGGTACGAGGAAAGGGTGTGCTGTTTAACTGAAGTTTCTCTGATGGTTGCTGTTGGCAACCAGTTCTACAGGCGGCACGAGTCTAATTAGGGCAGAAGTCAGGAAGAGACTGCAAGTAATTGAGGTCAGACATAACTCAGGTTGGGCAGGTGGCTGACATCCGATGTAGTCAAACTAAGGGGATCATGGTTTGAGGTGGGCAGACACAACAGGTGACGGATGGAGACTGAACACTGATGGAAATAACTAAAGCTCAATCTGGCAATGACATTCAAGTAGGTCAAAAAATAAGTGTGATAAAAGCTAAGGGAAGTCTAAGGTTTTTCTCTTCAGAAGCCTAGTCTTCCTAAATTGGCTATTTCTTTAGACTGGAGATCATTAGTTGTTAAAAGGACTATACTTACAAATGCCAGCCTAATGGCCCATAGAGTCAGTTTACCTCCCAGCTGCCTTCAAGGTTCTGATGTCTGACTCAGTTGAGAAGAAGGGACTTGCTTTTGCAGAAAATGTAAATGGAGAGAGTAGTACTGATGTTTTTAGGAGCCTCACTAGAGGGGAAGGAAAGGACAATCCCGTTACTGGTGAGGCCATCCTCTGCGGATCTTTGAACTGGAACTAGTTTGGGAATTTGGTCTGAAGTGCAAATCTTCCATGTTTTTATTGATAATAACTTTGGCATTTCAATTTTTAAAAACAATTTGGTCAATTCTTTCTGTTCTGAAATTTCCCATTAGCCAGGAAAAAAAAAAGTTAACTAATGTTGAAGACTACTCAGTGAATGTTACTATCCATTTGTTTGTTCACTCACCTGCTCAATCACTATTTACTTGGATGCGGAAGGGATTCTTAATTTCTAGATATGTTGCTAAATGATGAAAATAAAGGAAAAATAACAAATGGTTTCTGACGTAAGATAAGAATATTTGAGCCAGGAAGTCATTATCAAATCCATACAATACAAGGCATGAGGTGTCATAGAAAAGAGATCAAGTTCCTTTACCGTGGGGCTTATATGTGAGAAAAACTGTGAGAAAGAAGTTCATTGTGGATAAGTAGAGGATGAGGCTGGAGAAATAGACCCAGGCCTGCCACTTAGGACCTGGGCCATGGGACCTCACTACTGTGGGCCATGGGACTTCGGCAGTAAGTGACATGGTCAGCCATATTTAAAAAGAAGGACATTTCTGCAGCTTGGTTGAGGACGGCCTAGAGAGAGAAAAAGAATGCCCAGTGGCAGAGGAAATCCGGTTTGGTATTGTCAGAATCAGGCTTTAGTTAGTCTTGCTATATTTAAAAGAGGAATGACAAGCCATGGCAAGTATTACATGTTACAGATGATAATAATATGGTGTCTACTTCATATATATAGACAGCATTGTATCCCCCTTCACTAATTCCGGCATCACTTCTACAGTAGTAATGATGAATGTGCCCTCGTACAGCCACATGGTTCCCCAACCCTTATTATAACAAGTTAAGGCATCTTACTTCTGGGATTTTTCAATGTTAGAATATTCTACATAGATGAAATGCCCTTATTTCCAGTTCACAAAAATGCTCTCAACAATTGTTAGCCACATGATAGAAAACATTTTCTCCAGCAGCCTCTGTACAGAAGTCTAAAAGAAATATTTACAGTGCATTCTCCCATAAACATCATTATGAGAAAACACTGATAGCAATTCAAAAAAAATGAAAACAGAAACATTATTGTCCCCAGCTCTGTTGATGGGGTTATTTAATTTAGCTTTTCCCCCACCCCCATTTTGGTAGATGTTGTTCCTTATTATGTGTTACGCAAATCATTCTCAACACCTGTGGGCATTTTCTATATGCAATATATCTTGTAGGGGTAATTCTTTAAAAAAAAAAGGTTAATAACATTAATCCCATTTTACAGATGGGAATAAAAGACAAGTGTTTTATCATTTCTTCTCAGGTCAGATAGTAAATCAATGTCTCATTAACGTTCATTAGAATTTTGACTCCATCCAATTTCAAACTAAGCTGCTTCTTCCCTAAGGTACTTAATTAGTGTCAATAATTTTCTGGCATTATCTCCTCACTGATTCATACATCAAATGCCCAAGCACTTACATGAGCAAGGTACTGTGCTAGTGGTACCAGGCTGCATAGGAAATAGTAAGTGGATCAACTGAGTCAGCCTGTAGAAAACATTTAGAATCAGAGCAGGGGTAGCCTTATTAATAATAGTTAGTAATAGTGGTGTTTATGGAGAGCTCCATATGTGTGGGCTGTGTGTTAAACATTATATATAATCTGCTATCTTCAACTCACAGTGGCAACCTCAATTAGGTTCCATTTCATCAATAAGGAAACTGAGGCTTAGAAAGTGTCCTGTGTGAGGAATACAACTGGTGAACAGAAAGAGGATTTGAAACTAAGACAGCCAGAGGTCATGGTCTCAGTCACAAAGCCAATGGCTCACAAAATCGAAAATGCACCAGAATCACCTGAAGATTTTTAAAGGCACAAATTGCTGGGCACACTACCGGAGTTTCTGATTCAGCAGGTGCGATGTAGAGTGAAAAATTTGCATTTCTAACCAGTTCCCAGGATAGGCTCATGTCCCAGGCATCACACTTTGAGAACCACTGGTTTAGTTAGTACTTAATGTAACAATCTTTGACTGTGGTCAGCATACAGCGGGAAGTCATTCAAAGTTTTTGAGCAAGTGATGACCTGGCTAGAATAGCGCTTTTAGAAGATTAATATGACAGTTGTGCGCAGGGTACTAGAGGACAGATGGTGGACCAGGAGGTTCCCAGTTAAGTCAGGAAGAAGCAGAGAGATGATAATAGATGTTGAGATATATTGGCCCAGTGGAGTAGATGGAGAGGGTTTGCTGATCAGTGGAGGAAAAGAGTTGTCAGATGTGACAATCTGCTTTTCAGTCTGGATGGCTAGAAGAATTATCAGGTCATTAACAGAAATTGAAAAGAGCGCTACCTTTATATTTATTTTCCTCTCCTGTTTCCACATAGCCTCTTACGGCATACTCCTTTCATTGTTTTTATTTATGAAATTTCCACAACATTTTCATTCTTCTTCTTTATCTAAAGAAACCAATGCATCTAAAGGGCAGTTATAGACTCTTGTTTGCTCCTGAGATGCTGTTCTCACCTCAAGGACCTCTGACTCTCCCACCCCAATATGCCTTCTTTTTAGGGTGGCTCTATAGCTCTCGCTACTTATGGATCTTACTGGATTCTACTGATCGTGACGAAGTTTTTGATTCCCATGTTTCACCTTATGCCTATCTGGGGAGAATACTGTCAGTGCAGAGGCTTCATAATCCATCATTAATGGTGTTTTCAAAATAATATCTGCTTTTTAAGCTCAAAATTATTATATTAGTGTTTCAAACACATATTTTACTTTTCTATAATTTATTTTCTGCAAGTAAAGGGTGCATTTTTAAAACAATATTTACAAATATGGATTATTTAAGGAGTATTTAGAATAGTTTAAAACACATTACCTTGCTTTAAGGGTATTATTTTTGAATTGATTCTTTAAACTAAAATCATAGAAAGGCTAAATAATAGAGATAAAAATACCTAAGAATCTTTTTATAAAGTAAATAGTCTTAGAAAATAATCCCACAGAATATAACTTTAAAAGAAAATTAAATTTTATACATGAAATTTTTCTAATGTGAGGACAAGTACCTATAATGAAGAGATGTTGTAGTTAAGATAAACCAAAGCTTTAAGTTTATAATGTTTACCATTCTGTTGTGTATGTTCATTATCTATGCCTAGAATACAAACATGTATGTTTATATGGCACTGCCATTTTCTCTGTGTGATCTTGCCCAAGCTCATATATATATATATATTTTTTTTTTTTTTAATTTTTTATGTCCACAGGGTTTTGGAGAACAGGTGGTATTTGGTTACATAGTAAGTTCTTTAGTGGTGATTTGTGAGATTTTGGAGCACTCATCATCCAAGCAGGATACACTGAACTCAGTTTGTTGTCTTTTTTCCCTCTCCTGCTTCCCACCCTTTCCCCTTGAGTCCACAAAGTCCACTGTGTCATTTCTTATGCATCTGCATCCTCATATGCCTTGATTATAAATGATAATTCCATTTTTCAAAAGTTGACTGAACTAGCATCTTTAGTGTGAGATTTTAAGATACGGCATTTAAATACACATACAGAATTGAAGTGACCTCGCTTCTGACTTTTCTGAAGAATCTGAGACTACCTCTCATGATTTCCACAGCCTTTCTTCCTCAGCCCCTCCAGGATCTCTGTGACTGCATGGATTCCCCGTCTTCACCTGAGACGAGAAATCAAGCTTCTCATTTGTGAGGCTCATCCATCCGTCTGTTTCTCTGTTGCCTCCGCTGCCTCTGGCTCTTTTTCTCTCAGTCCTTACTTGTCTCCTTTGACCTTTTCCTTCCTCCCTTTCCAAAATTTTTGGTAAAACACCAATATTTTTGTCTCTCAGCTTGAAAAAAATGGGAAAAATCAATCCTTCTTTAAATGGCAACTGTATGGTATACCTCAATTTTTAAGATACTGAGAACAAAAGAGAAGGAAGAAGGAAGGGAGGCCTGGGGCCTGCTATCTGTATTTGGGACTTGGTCTATGAGACGGTGATAAAGAAAACAGTCCCCTCTGATTTGCAACATGTCTAAGCAGCTGGGGTGGGTGTAACAGGTCTAAAAAGCCCCTTATGAAACTTAAACCTGTAAGTTACATGTGGAGCTGGCTCATCTTGGGGAGGATTGCTTGGAGCTTTAATTTGTACAGCTGTGAATAGTGGTGATGGGAGCAGAGGGGAAAGGAAGATTGAATAGTCCGCAGGGTCCCTGTGGCAGTGTGTGGGTCCTATCTGTGGAAGCGCAGATCCACCTTCTCTGCTCTGGGTGCCCTCACTGGACAGAGTGTTCTTACAGCTGTTTCTCCTTTGGGCAACAGCTTCAACTTCAGAATATTTTTAGATAATGTCCTCTCTCCATCACCATAGAAGTTTGTAGAGCTGAAATTAGGATATATTTGGAGGTTGTGTATTGTAGTGATAAGGAGCACATGCTCCCAGTAGGACTGGCTGGGTTCACATTGTGGCACTGCCATTCTCTCTGTGTGATCTTGCCCAAGCTCATTAACTTCTTTTGAGTTGCTATTTGCTTCCTCATCTATAAAACGGGCATAATAATGATACTTACTTCATGGTCATTGTGAAGATTAAATGAAACAATCTATGTAAGTCACTTAAAACAATGCCTGGCACATAGTTACTGTTCAATAAATGTTAACTATTTTATGAAATATATATTCTAGTACAACAAATCCTTACCTTATCTCTCTCTCACACACACATACATGTAAATGCATTATGTATGTGTGTATGTGCATATATATATACTTATATAGATAGATATATGCAGTCAAAATTAAATGCTACTATTTCCATAAAGCCTTTTTCATTTCCTTCCTGCCTTCCTTTATTTGGCAAATGATTGGTAAAGACACACTATATTCCTAGCACGGAGATCACAGTGATCAGCAAAATGGCCCCAGTCCCTATTCTCGCAGAGTTGGTGAACAAGCCATTTCAGCAAAGCATAACAAATTTATGATAAGAGGGGCACAGGGTCTAATAAATGAATACATGAATGAATAAATGGATGAGTGAATATTTCTTGTTATTTCTACTAAAATGTTAAGTGTTTTGATCCCTGAGAATAAGTCAGAATTTCTTTAAAACCTGTACTGGTCTATTCATAATGCCATTTCTGCTATGAATCATAACTACTCAAAAGCCCAGAGTGATTCTGGGGCTGCATCCAACTGTTGTTAATCTTCTAAACAGGTAACTGAGATTCAGGTAGAGTAAAAAAATTCAGATGAGGGAGATAGATCAACATCCCTCCAATGATAGATGACAGGCAGTAATTACTATCTGCCTTATCACTTTTCCAATGCTCTCATGCTGGTTCGCTGGCCAAGGATTGTTCTTTTTTAAAAAATCTGGTTCAGGCTCTATTGGAAACTTAATATAGCAGGTGAAGCATTCAGGCCCTTGATGAATTGGGGCCAGACACAAATAGAAGGCTATGGACTCAAGGGCTTCAAAGAGAGACATTTAGGATAGATCTGCTCTTGGAGCTGCTGCTTGTACTTACTAAGAGCCAGAAACCAAAGGAGGCAGCTGCCGCAAATGCGCATAAATAAGGTAGTGAGTTCCTAGCGTTCCTATGGGAACCTGCAGCAGCTTAGATTACCCTTTCCCTAGACAGGATTTCCTTTCAGCTTGGTGTCTCATATTAAAAGGTAGACCAAGGAGTACACTTCCAGAATGGTGCTTGGGGAATATTTGTAGTAGGAGTTGCATGACTAATTCTCCCCACACAGTATAGAAGATCTACCCCTAAGGGTATTATACATTTAAAAAGTAGCATGAAAAAGAGGGAATCTGTCTTTTTTCTGCATATTCCCAAAATGTAAGTACTGTTTTTCTGGTCCCTAAAGAGAGAGAGAGAGAGAGAGAGAGAGACAGTGTGTGTGTGTGCGTGTGTTTGTGTGTGTGAGAGAGAGAGAGAGAGAGAAAGAGAGAGAGAGAGAGAGAGAAAGAAATACCCCAGGAAACAATTCTAGAATATGATTCATTTTCTGATTAGAATATTGATCATTTGATTCAAATATGGATTAAAACTGGTATATTTCTTAGATTGAAAATCTGTAATCTTTTTACCTTAGCCCCTGGCTTTAGTGGAAACTTTATCTGTATAGGGAATTCAAGATTAGACTATGAACACATAAAACCCAGCACTGCATGATCTAAAGATTCAGTAGGTTCGGGATCAGAAGCCTACACTTCTAACTCCAAGTCCAACTGCCCACTGGAAATTGAAGAATCTAAATCACTAATAAGAAGGGAAACCCCATGTATTCACTACAACAGATCACAAGGTTTCTATAATACAGCCACACTGTGGAACAGAAAAACAATGAGCCTCACTGTGGGTCCTGTCTGAATCTTCTCTTCCCTCTTACCAGCCAGGTGACCTGAGGCAAGTTGCCTGACCAATTTGCACTTCAGTTTTTTCAAGGAAAAAAATATACATATAATAATACCAATACCACATGGATGCTGGGAAGATTAAATAAGGAATTGTATGTGAAATAAATTTTCTAACACCTATGCTTTCAAAAAAACACATCTATAGACATTATCCCACTTGATACTTCCATATGGATTTGTAAAGACATGGATCATCAAATTTTGAGCATGATATTTGTGTTTTTTTATACACATATCTGAGGGAACAAGGCAGTTCTATCAGGCCACAGCTCC
This sequence comes from Cacajao melanocephalus, assembly GCA_963573385.1. Classification (NCBI taxonomy): domain Eukaryota; kingdom Metazoa; phylum Chordata; class Mammalia; order Primates; family Pitheciidae; genus Cacajao; species Cacajao melanocephalus. Next base: position 206,895 of record CAUYLG010051082.1, on the reverse strand, counting down.
AAAGGCATGAGTGAATGTGCAGTTGTTGCTTTCACCGAAAGTTGTTTTTGCAAAGCATTGGCATTTTGTCAGGAGCCTAACTGTGGCCAGCCACAAACACAGTCCAGTAGTTTCTTTGTCCCCAAAGACTCCAGTGAATGTTATGTGAAAACTCTTCGAAATACATAGTAACTGTGTGGCAATTACCATCAGAAGTATTTAGAGGCATTCTGAAGAGTCTGTTGGGAATTTTAACAGCCTGATCTCTGCCCCATTCAGATGGTTATGGAAATATGCAAAGGGAATAGCTCTGTGGGCCTGCCAGAAATAGAGGGGGTTTGGCTTGTTAGACAGCAAAGGGCAAGTCTTCTGCACCTGACACTCTGTGGACTGCAGGGCTGCTGTGGAGTTCCACTGGCTGTGGCCAGAGCTGGGGTATGTAGGACCAACTGGTGACTCACTGTGGAATCTCCACACAACTTCTCCCTATTAAAAAATTGTACAGGAAAATGCATTTGGAAAAGGTCACATAAATCTCTTCTGGGATGATGCTTATAAAATACTTGTCATTTTTCTTGGTTCTAAGAACAATGAGCATACTTTAATCTAATGTATTCATTCATTTAGCAAATATCCAAAGCTTTTACTTCTAGGCTCTGGAGATACAGCAGCAAATCAAATACAAGAAATAATCTCTTCCTTCGTGGAGGTTTTATTCTAATGTGAGAGGAGAGTGACAGGCAACTTTTTAAAAAGTAAATTATGTAGTATTAAAGTAGGTATGGATGATAGGGAGTGAAGAAAGAGATGTAGTTCGCAATTTCAAACAGAATGGTGAAGGAAAGCCTCACCCAGAAGACAGCATTTGAGCAAAGATGTGAATTAAGTGAACAAGAGAACCACAAGTCCCCGGGGATCAGCCTTGCAAGTTCTAGGAACAACAAGTGCAAATTCCGAGGTGGGATTCTGTCTGTAGATTCACAGAGGCCAGATGAAGGAAAATGGTGATGGGGAAGTGTAGTAGGAGAGGTAGTAGGGAAGTAAAGGGGGCCACTTCATCAAGGAAAAGAGGCCACTGGCATGACTTGGAGATTTACCGTGATTGAGATGTGTGCCACTGTAGGGGTTTGCACAGATAGGGAACTTCATTAGGCTGGTTCCGAAAGGATTGCTCTGGCTGAGGTACTTTGGGACTGGAAGGAGACGTAGCCAATTAATTTGCTCTTTTATACCTACTTTCTATACATTCAATTATATCGTAAGTATTCTACTTAGCATGGGCTATGAGCTGGGTACTGGGGACACAGATAAAGAATCAAAGATGATATTCTTCAGTGTGATAAAGGACATGCTAAAGAGGGCACCTAACCAAGTGTTGGGGAGGGGGAAGCTGAGGCCTGAAAGATGAGTAGCATTATCTAGTGGAAGAGGGGAAGGAAGGAATGCCGCAAGCATAAATGAGAATGAGAATAATAACAATGATAATAGGGTAGCTAATGCTGAGCACCTCCTGTGTGTTAGGGATTCTTCTAAGCACTTGGCACGTATACCATCTCATATAATTCTCACAAAGACCCACATATGTGATAGGCACTATTATTGTCCTCATGGTACAAAAAAGGTCTGTGAGGCACAGGAAGGTCAAATAACTTGCTCAAGTACAGCAGCCAGGAAGTAGAGGTGCCCAGACTGGAAACTGGCTCAGTCCAATTCACACCCCGCATTTCTGACCACGTGGCCAGCCTGCACAAAACATCGAGGCTGAGAGATGAGGCTGAAGAAATGACCAGGAGCTCATTTCAACCAAATTTGTTTTTAAAATAAGTGTTGCAAGTAAATCTGTGCCCAAATGCCAGGACTACAGAGATAAGTAACAAAGCACAGCTTCTATTCTGAAGGAGTGTGTTTCTGGTGTGCCACATATCAAAGCTTAATAAATACCAATATAAGAATGACCATCGAGGTCTGGCTGTGCAGAAGGCCACAGAGAACTTCTTATGGAATCCACAGTCATGTTCCTGTCAATACAGAAGCCAGGAGCAGTGGTTGTCTCGGCAGGAAATGTCAAACCCTGGGTTGCCCCAGGATTCAAAGAGGCATCACAGTGTATCATGCCAGAGTGGGGTAACAGCCCCCACATTACTGGCAGGAGAAGAGCTTTTCAATGAGAACAAGGCACCCTGGCGACATAATACCATTTTGTTATTCAGGGTCTGACAGCAAAGAATACACAGAGCAGGAGAGGAAAGCTTTGGTGTCGTGTGATGAGGCAAAAGGTCCCAGAGGTTTGGTATACATTCATTTAAAAAAAAAAAAAACACACATTGCTTGTAATTTTGTAACCTCCTTAGGGTATTTCAAATGGTTTGTGAAGATCAATGTTCTGCATGTTCAAAGAGTTTAGGGAGTTTTAAAACCTTCCCATTCGGACTGGCTTGTCATAAAGAACAAAGGAACATGGAATTTCTTGCAGGGATCTGAATTCACACAAAGGAGCCCAGAGATCTAAAATCAACAAAGATGGCCTTTGAACTTTTCTTAATCCAAAAGGGGAAAAGAATATGTATTGCTCTGTAGGCTCCAATCTAGTTGCTGCTTTTATCTTCCATCAATAAAATTGGTTTTGTGATTTTTATTTATGTAACTACCCAGTGGCCATTAGTATAAAGTAGTAGTCAAAAGCTTGGGCTCAGATAGACCTGAGTTCAAATTCAAGTTCTACGACTTATAACCTGTGACCTTGGGCAAGTTAGTTGAGCTCTCCCAGTCTCAAATTTCTCAGCTATAAGATGAAAATAAGAATATCATCTTCTTCATTAGGTTGCAATGAAGGTGAAGTGAGAATGCAATTTCTACATGTCTAATATATGATAAACACTACATACATATAAACTGGGTATTTTTTCTGTTTTCCATTAGCTCATGCATTTTAGTCTTTAACATTCCTCTCCTAGGACAAGCTATGAAAATCTAAGACGTATGGAGATCCTACATTCAGTCAGATATCATTGTTCGGCCCTAAGGTAGAAGGCAGCTTAGGAGAGCATCATGTATCAGACTTATCTGCTGCTCTAAAGAAGAGATTGGTAAACTACAGCTCATTGCCAAATCCAGCTCTCTGCCTGTTTCTGTAAAGTTTGATTGGAATACAGCCACACTCACCTGTTTACATATTACCTATGTCTGTGTTTGCACCGCAACAGCAGAGTGAAGTAGTTGCAAGGGACCGTATGGTTCACAAAGCCTAAAACATTTACTGTCTGGTCCTTTACAGGAAAAGTGTGCTGACCCCTGCCTACTCTAAAAGCGTAAAAATCTATATTTTTTCAAGTCACATAAACCCAAATCTGTATACATTGGAAATTCATCTTCCCGTGGAAAAATATGAAGACTACCTTCAGGTCACTGTAAACACTTTCACTAGCCAGTCCCAGGTGCTGTGTGAAGTGCCAGGTACACGGAGACTCGGAAGGCAGGGTCCCTGAGGAACCCAAAGTCCAATTGCAGAGACAACTGAATTACAATTCACTGCAGTGTGAGATAAGTTCCATGCCAGTTATGAGAGCAAATGGCTGGAGGAGTGCCAAGGCCTCCTTCTTCCTCCATGTGGCATCGCCTCCATTCAGAGAAGAGGTGAAGTTTGCATGGACACTCTCCATTGTCTTCCAGTTCACTTTTATGTCTGTGAGACTGCCCTGAGAACCACCAGATAGAACAGGATATCATAATGGGAAGTCATTCTCAGGTTTCTCTGGCACTGCTTTAGTGGATGAAATGGGCTGGGCAAGGATAGGAATAGGGAACCTTCTGCAGAGGTCACTGCTCTCATGTGTGCAGCAGTCAGGGAAATATAGCTCATCCTTGAGCAGTGGCTAAAGAAATGAAAGGAGGTTCACTAATGGCCACAAACTTTGTTAAAAAGAATCAGAGTAAACAGGCAAACATAAACATGAATAAAATTGCAGAGGAGGAAATATCATGCGTTCATTCAGTCATTCATTTAATCCATATTTACTGAGAAACAAGGCACAGTAAAAAACAGGAAACACAAATTTAGATGGGGTGGTAAATGACAAAGACAAGTCTGTCGTAAGAAGACTTTGAGAAGCTCATCCAGCATAGCTAAAAAGCAAATGTGGGCTTTCTAAGACATGAGCAAAGAGAAGAAACAGAAGGCCACCATGGTGGATAGAGATGGAAGATAGAGCAAGGTGGTACAAGATGAAGTTCCAGAAGTAGGTAGAGGCCAGGTCATGAGGGTTTATCAGCCAGGGCGGGGTGTTAGGGTGTTGATCTGCATGTGTTGGGCAGTCCCTGAGGGATTATAATCAGGGAGGTGACATGATCCGATTAACATTTTAAAAATTTTGCTATTGTTACTATTTTCTCTCTTTCCTTCCCTTCATGAATGTTTTAGTCCAAAGCCATTACACAGGACTCAGTACGGTAGAATTCCCCAATGGGTGTGGAGCAGAATGTCAAAGTCCAAGTAAGGTGTGGAGAATATGTAGTAGATGGGAGTGGGGGTGGCACTGCCTGGCACAGGGTGTCAGAATAAAAGTGAGAGAAGGAAAGCATTTCTGCAGGAGGTTGGGGCTCCCCAGCCAAAGTGGTAGAGCTTAAATATGGTAAAGAAGGTAGTCACATGGGAGAGCAACCCTGGCATAGGAGATCAGAGTCCAAGCCCAGGAAGAAGGGTATCTATGAGAAGAGTAGAGAGTACAGTGGCCCCAGTAAGGCCAGAGCCCAAGCGTGGTAAGCAGGACGTCCTACAGAGCAGTGCCACTGTGGTTCCATGCAGGCTAAGAAGGATATGGCACAGGAAAGTGCCTGGTGGAAGGAAGTTGGAGCATGAGGGTGGTGAAGAAGATATATGTGTGGGCAGGCGACTCAGTGCAAAGGGCTGGAGCCTGAGCAGGGTGAGGAGGTCATGGCATAAGGTACATAGTTCAGTGCTGAGTGCTGGATCCCAAGGTAAGTGAGGAAGGACCCACTCGGGGCAGGCAGGTGAGGAATAGGCGGGTGGGTGTCAGAACTCATGAGAGTGGAGAAGGCTTCCATATGGGTGTGAAATATTGGAGCCTTTGTGGGTAGAGGAGGATATCTGTGTGTGTGTTGGAGTGGAGAAAGGGTGCAACACCAATGGGAGATTTGTACATTCAGGGACAATGATCAAATTAGTAAATATATTTAGCATAATGGGAACCAGGTTTCTCACTGTCAGAGAAGGGTGTTGTAAACATGGAAAGAATGAAAACTAGAATCAACTCTGTCAGTTGGTTTGGAATTGGAGATGTTCGTGGAAACATGCTTTGACAGAGAGAAGTCAATGTGTTTACACACCTATGTATGCTCACACGTATGTTCTAGCTGTGCCTGCTAAATGACAGGGCCTGGGAGGAGCAGCACTTCAACCAAAGGAACACACCTAGTACCTTATTTTCATTTCTAAATACGAATACTATTGAAATAGTATAACCAAAAGGAAACAAAACACTTGAAGAAATGGCAGACTTCAAGGCTGAGACAAGGAATGTACAAAACAGGAAAATAAGCCTGAAACATCTTGCACCAGAAAGTAGAGATATAAAGAAAGATGGTGAGATATCAAAGGGATACATTGAGGGCACCCCAGGTGGCCAGCTATGAGTTAATTTGAGTATCAAAATAAATAATGACAGTGACATGAATAAAATGGTAACTGTAAGTTTATATAGATATAAATAAATGATATAATAAAATTTGGCTGAGGTACAGAATATTTATATAGTCTCAAAGTACCTCCTCACAAAATACTTATTAATTACAAAGAGAAAAGAGCAATTTTATAGTGTAGACTCCTATCAGACAGCACTCAATCAAGTAATCAAAATTAACAACACAATAATGGCACAAATCAAAACGTGATGGGACACAATGAAAGAAACAACCTCACTTCTGTGATGCTTCCCTCTGAAGATGCATACTTTGAAGAGGAATCATTAGGAAACCTCTGATAAAACTAGACTGAAGGACATTCAGCAAAATTACTGGCTTGTCATCCTCAAAAATGTCATGGTTCTGAAATTCAAGTAGAGACTGAGACCATTTCAGACGGAGAGAGAATAAAGAAACATGACAACTCAATGCTGCATGTGATTCTGAATTAGATTCTTTTGCTATAAAAAGCATTATTGAGATAATTGGCAAAACTTGAATGGCATCTGGGAGTAGATGGAACAATCAAATGATTGTATAGTGGTTATGGAGGAGAATGTCTTTATTTTAGAAATATGCTAAAGTATTTGGGAAATGATGGGCATTACATTGGCAACTTACTCTCAAATGGTTCAGAAAAACAAACACTGTATAATTGTGGCAACTTTTCTTTATATTTAAGATAGTTTTTAAATAAAACTTCTTTTTTTAAAGAAAGTTCACATATTCACTTCAGCCATTTGATTCCAAAGTCTTTCCACATGGTCCTACCTTGCTCTATCCATGGATGACCCCAGCCCTTGTGAACCAGGGCTTGTCCTTCATTTTCACTGCATAGGGAGAGTGTCCTTAGAGCATGTCCCTTCTCCTGTGTTGAAGCTTACCTGTACATGTCCATGTTTTGTTTTTTTCTTTCTTTGAGACAGGGTCTCACTCTGTCACCCAGGCTGGAGAACAGTGGCACAATCACAGCTCACTGCAGCCTCTACTACCTGGCCTCAAGAGATCCTCCTGCCTTGGCCTCCCAAAGTGCTGGGATTACAAACATGAGCCACTGTGCCCAGCCATTACATGTCTACATTTCTATTTACCCCAGAGGATAGGGTCTATGTCCATCACACTCATATCTGTATTCCTAATACATAGCAGAAAGCTCCTGGGATTGTGCTTGATAAACAGTCATGGAGAAAGGGAGAGAGATAAGGATAGAGACATAACTTTGAGAATCACTTCTAGAGCCAACAGAGTTAAGTTGGAAAATATTTAATAACTGCCTGGCCTAAGTTGGAATTACAACTGGGTACTCTTGGAGAAAACATAAACTCTCTGAGCCTTGGTTTCCTCATATATAGAATGGGTTGTTAGGTAGGGAAAATTTTGTAAGTTTGGTAAAGCATCTAGCAGAGTCCCTGGCACTTTGCAGGTCTGCAACACATTTGTTTTCCTTTTCTTCTTACAAATAAGAATAAAAATCATCAAATAAAACTAGAAATTTAGAATTCCAGGTTACATTCCTGATTTCACTACAACGTTGGCATATGGACTGAGACAGGTTATTTCAATTCTCAAGGCCTTAGTTTCCTTCCTGGAAGGTGGTAAGCGGGAAAATGAGGAATTAAGGAGTGGATCTTATGACTGTCATGCTGCCAAGAACTCTTAAGTTTTAAAGTTTAATTTTTTTTATCTGCATGATAGTACAGAAGGTGAGGGATATGAGAGATTTTGCTATAGCGGATGTTCCTCAGTTTTAGCAGTCAAGGCCTGCAAAGTCTACCTCCTAATGGTTTGTACAGCTGACTCATTTATACCTGCTTAAATTAATAGGTAAATTGAGAGGTGGTAGTGTTGTTAGGTTACTGATGAGCATATTAATAATTTATGAGCCATCAAGGAATTAACACACACTTTAAGTTCTCGCTGCATTTTTCCTTATTCATAATTCTTTGCCTAATTGCTTTTCCCTTTAAAATTGAGGGGAGCTGAGACCTTGGATATTTGCCTAATGGCTCAAGCAGAACCATGACCCAGTTGCCAAATCTTTTAGTTCTTTTATAGCCTGAGGACGTTTGCCATTGAAAGAAAACTGATGGGTTTGATATTCCTGAAAGAGATATTTTGCACTGACCTCTGGCCCCATTAAATGCTTTGGCCCTTGCCCATTCACTGTAATGGGAACAATAAATTTGTTTCAGTTTAAGACATTGTCAAGCAGGAAATATTGACAAAAATGAAATAATACTTTGAAAACACCCGGGATGAAATCATGAATAAATAAACATGTTGAACTTAACTGATAAATTCGCAAATGGTCATTCATAAGAGTCTGACTGGATCATTTCAAAGTTAGGCCAAATAAATTCCTGTCTCTAATAGAAATATCATCTTACTCTTTAGGCTGGAGAAAAGGTGGGCTACATAGAAAAACACTGCAAAGCATTCGAAGGCATTTACCCTGTATGACAGATCTAGTTTAAATACATCTATTTGTTTTCAGCTAAATGCCAAAAGGATGAGCCAGATGACTCTAGTAGCCTTTTCTATGGCAAGACATTTATTATCCTAGTGTAAATACCTTTATTAGACATCTCAGCAGGCTGTTTCTCCAACTTTTCTTTGTATTAGTTCCTTAGATTGAGGCAAAGAACTGAAATTCTGTTTAGATATTATTGTGTATGATTCCTTTGGAGTATAAGAGATAACTTCTAAATTGGAGATATCCCTTTTGAAGAAGGCAGTAAGTGTGCATATGGCATTGATCCTTGTGCTAATGTTATCACATAGGTAACTTTATTATAACAGATGGCAATAAACCACAAAACATGTTTGCAAAGTTGGGAGGCCTTGAATGGTATTGCCTTATTAAATCTAAATGACTAAATCTTCCAGGGTACTGGTAGCCTGAAGGCATTGTTAGCTGTGTAAGAACTAATTGGACCAATTTGAATGGAGGAAAATTTTGCCTGAAGTCTTTAATCACACTAATAACCTAATGGTTTTCTGTTCAGCCTAGCCCAGGCTGTGTTTAGGAAGATGAATCCATGCATGCAGCTTAGAAAAATTCACACAAGATCAGAGGGTTGAGAGGAATCATAAATCTCTCATTTAGAAAGTTTAGTGCATGTGTATCTCATGTGTTAGCATCACAGAAAGGTAACAGGCAAGCAATTGCTGGATAAAAGAAAATATCATTTTTTAAAAAATCAAGCAAAACAGGAGAAAGCTGATTCTGATTTTGCTATGATTATAAGGGATGTTTCTCTAAGAAGAATTTAGTGTTCATCTTTATGAACAAAGAGCCCAAAACCCTTTAACTCATTATCAGCTCTGTAATTCAATGAGCTCCCTAAATGGTAACTGAACAATAGTTTGACATGTGCTATTTTTAAATGGAGTGTGTTTTAGTAGAAAGAGTATGGACCCACTTCTGTTCAAGTTCGGGTTCTGTCTCTTGCTAGCTCTGTGAGTTTCTGCAAGTCATTCAAACTTTCTGAGCCTGACTTTGCGTCCCCAAAGCGCAGGTGAAATTAATTCCTTCCGAGACACTTCACAGGAGTTTTGTAAAAATGTTACAAGCTAATCAATAGAAAAGTGTATGCAAGCTATAAAGCCTTCTGCAAGTATAAGAAATTATTATCATTATATCATAGAAGAACTTAATGTTCTGGGTCTCTATTTTTATTTAATTGTTTTGTAATTGTTTTAATTTCACTCTTACTTTCAAGCCATGTAAAATTGTATACATCTGTTATAATTCACCAAATCAAAGTTCCCAAGTTTGCAAAAGCCTTGCACTCAAAAGAATGTGATTTTTAAAAATGATTTCTTTTGGACTGCATACCCATCTGAAGTCTTCTTTGGAATGTAATTCAGTCAGAAGCAATTGTGGCACTAGCAAATATTCTGAGAATTCATGAAATCCCACAGCCAAAACCATGATTCATTGCTCCAATACCAAAAACATTTGGCAGGCTGTAGTTTGGAAGCCACAACATTGCCTGTTTTCAGGGCTCTAAATGGGGCCATTTGGATTATTGTGACACATTGTGCCTGGTCCCCCCACACTAAAGAGATAGCACCAGAATTCCCCAGTCTCTTCAGACATTATTTTTTATATTTCTTCTTGGGACTTGCTTAACAATATATCCCTTTGGATTAAATTACATAGTTTTAGCAGTTGATCCTCTATCCTGTAAGCATTGCAACATGAATAGTCTACCAATTTACATGTAAGAATTCTTGTTAGGCAGCTCTGGATTTTCTAGTGCCAGCCTTACACAACCTGTCATTCAAATCCTTAAAGATGGGTTTATGTGAAAGTGGTTTCTCTAGTTTCCTCTGTTTCATCTCAAATGACAATGTAGTTCTTCCTTTGAAATGGAGCACTAAATGCAATGGTTCCTTCAGGCAAATAGCAGATTTCAGTTACCATTTCAAATGAAATGTATATAGGCAAAAGCTACTAACACCACCCTGAGTAGCAGTGGTAATGTATAGCCAGATATGCTGTGACATATTGAAAATCAGGCATTGAGCCCCGGCCAAATGTTGGACACTTCAGATAAGGAAGATACACATGTCCTGACTAAATAGGGACTGTGTAATCTCACTCTGCTTTTCCAACATGCCCAAACTAGCTTCTCAAGTCTATGTGATTCACGAATGCCTTCTAAAGAATCACAGAATGTGACCAGGTGCCGTGGCTCACGCCTGTAATCCCAGTAATCTGGGAGGTAGAGGTGGGTGGATTAACAGGAGATTGACACCAGCCTGACCAACATGGTGAAACCCCATCTCTACTAAAAATACAAAAAATTAGCGAGGCATGGTGGCACATGGATGTAATCCCAGATACTCTTGTGGTGAGGCACAAGAATTGTTTGAGTCTGGGAGGTGGAGATTGCAGTGAGCTGAGATTACACCACTGCAATCTAGCCTGGGCTAGACAGAGAGGGACTGTGTCTCAAAACAAACAACAGAAAAACAAAACAAAACAAGACTCATGGAATGTAAGAAATGGAGGAATCTGGGACATCACTTGTCAGACCTCCAGGTAGATGTCTGAATCCCTCCACAACACCTCGAGCCAAGAGAGATTCCAGTCCTTAGCTTACAGACTTCTACGGATGGAACAGGACCCGCTACTAGAACAATTCAATCTCTTTTTGGACAGTTCTAATATTGGGAAATGCAGTGTTTTGTTTTAATTATTCCCAATGTCTAAGGCTCAACTTAACTCTGTTGGAATGTCATCTATATGAAATGTCTTCACTATTCGAAGACTGTGTCAGTTGTGGATATTCAGTCAGTCACAATTCAATCTAATCACTTGTCATCGGGCACAGATCTCCCCTTCTTACTTACAAAGCAGTCAGGAGTAATTCTGCCCAACACTCTGCTAGAATCCATTTGTATGTTCTAGCCTATTAATTCCTTCTTTATATTTATCTTCACCCCACCAAAAAAAAAAATACAGCAAATCTAAAATAATTTTCTTTTCTTAATATATCCATGGTAGCCCCTAATAATCAGTATTTTCTAAGAGCCAAGAAAACTTCTGTTTAAGTCATTCCTCTCTGAAGCTTTGCCCATAATGTACATTAACTCACTAGTCTAGTTTGTAGGCTCTGTCTTACTCCTGCTTTGGAGAGTTGAGGCTATATTTGCATATATTATCTTCTAGCACTTTTCCCATTCTTCTTAACACTTCTGTCACTAGTTGTTTTTTTGTTTTGTTTTGTTTTGTTTTTGTTTTTGTTTTTTTTTCTGAGACGGCGTGTCACTCTGTCACTCAGGCTGGAGTGCAGTGGCACGACCTTGGCTCACTGCAACCTCCGCCTCCTGGGGTCAAGCAATTCTCCTGCCTCAGCCTCCCAAGTAGCTGGGATTACAGGCGCCTGCCACCTCGCCTGGCTAATTTTGTTTTTTTTAGTAGACAAGGGCTTTTACCATGTTGGCCAGGCTGGTCTCCAGCTCCTGACCTCAGGTGATCCTCCGGCCCCAGCCTCCCAAAGTGCTGGGATTACAGGCATGAGCCACCACGCCTGGCCTGTCATTAGTTTTAAATGTCCTGGTTCCTGTCTTTGCCCAGGGTGCATTAATTCATTCACAGACAATGTGACTATTTGCAAATAGGCTAATTTGTTCTGACAACCCATGGACTAAATGGCTTGCACACTCAAAAATACAGTTTACATATTGTGGATTTGAGTATGAATTGATCTAATTGGCAGATGTTCACTAGGACATCTATACCCCTAAGGCATGAATTAATTAGTAAAAAATATTTTTAAAAAGTTTTGGTTCTGTTCTTCATCTTAATGAATTATTCGTATCTTCATGTACCTTCACAAAAAAACAGTGACTGATGATAATATTTATATTTATGTATGTATCATGGAGCTAATTTGAGTTAGCACTACAATAATATATATTAATATAACATGATAGTATGCAAAAACTAACCCAAAGACTCATTCTCTTTTAATAAAATAAAATTTCATTTCACATCCACAAAATTACCCATGTAGTAACTAGTAGTTCATATATATGGCTATCTATGATCTATATCATCTTTTTAGCATAAAGAAGACTACCTAGTTGACAAGCAATGTTGAAATACTTGCAAAATTGAGTTCTTTCCTTACCTGTCATTAGTTCGCATTTACTTTTGTTGAATTCCTGAGGCAGCTGCATCACTATAAGTTCCTTATTTTCACTGACCACAACTTCAGAAATAGAGGTTCTGATGTATCTCCTAAATCCTGGGCATCTGTGAAACCCTTGCTGAAGTCTGGATGCAAATGGATTGAAACAGCTAGTTCCATTGATCAGGGTCTGGTTTCTTGTTTTGTTTGATGTGGGTATGGGTAGCTTCCATCTGTCTGTCATCCTAGAATTGCATCTGGAGCCAGCCTATGTGGTATCTCTTGGGCAAAAAGGTTAAGTCCGCTGACATGGATTGCATTTAGCAACTGAGTGAACAGAGCAGCTTGGATATGAGCTTTTATTCAGAGGAAACCAGATAGCCATTTTGGTGATAAAATATTTATTTCCTATTGTCTTGTGTTGCCAAGACTACTGTGTATAGCACATTTCTTAAAAGGAGGTAGAGTTCTAAAGAAGTCACATATATTAATAAGGGAAATAGTGTTTTGAAAAATGTCTTGAGTAGCATTCTGTTGCCATTTAATGTTGATTGAGAACACATTCATGTCACATTAAAGCCAATACTTTGTCTTCTTTTTAAGTATTGCTTTCTTTTAAAAAGGAGCATCTCTACTCTAGCTTAAGGAAGTGAGGCCAAAGACGCATTCATTTTTAAGGCAAGTAGAAAGAATTAATCAGCGTGAACTGATGTTAGCTTTCAGAAAAATCTGATATCTCTAAATGAACATTTTGTAATAATTTAATTTTATTTAATTTAACATACTTTTCGTTTAAGTATTTGCAAAGTACTGGCTAACCCCTGTGGGGAATCTAAAGATGTCAGACATAATCTCTGACCTCCAGGAGCTATCTGTGTAATGAGGTTTACTAGCATACAAATACAGATAATTCTACACTAAGGCAGACTCTGATGAGTACTGTGGTAGGATTATCAAGTTCGAGAAGGGTATAGAAGAGGAAGAGGTTAATTGTGACTGGGGATTTTCAAGAGGGCTTCAAGGAAGATGCCAACTTTGAGTTGTACCTTGAAGAATAATAAAAGTAGGTAACATTTATTGAGTGCTGACTAAATTCCAGCAATGTCCAAAGTGCTTTAAACTTATTAACTCTTTTAGTCCTCATGATTAACTTTATAAGTTAAGTCTTATTATAATTCCCATTTTACAGTTGCATCACTGAGGCATAGAATAGTTAAATAATTTGTCAAGATATTAAGTGATGGTGTCAGGATTCAAATCCAAGGAGACTGGCACTAGAATGCTCATTCTTAAACATAGCACCATACTGCTTCCTGTCAGAGATAAATAGGCATATTCAAGCAGTGAGGTCAGCTCAGTCACAGTCATTAGAGATGAGAAAATTGAGGAATGTTTAGAAAATTCAGTTTATTTGTCTGCCTTGAACTTGGGCAAAAAATGTGTTGAGAAATTGTAGAATACAAGACACAGAGACATGAGTAGGGCTATAGAGGACTTAGTATATCACCTTGGGGAATTTCAGGGGAGTACTGTGGTAAGGTTTTTGTTATAATAAGACCCTTTTGGGGGAGTACTGAGTGACTGGCGGGGAGAATGTCATTTAAGGATCTATTAATTCTATTAAATGCTCCAAAAACTCTGTTAAGCTTCTGTTATATACCAGGCACTGTTCTGAGTGTTGAGGATATAGCAGGGAACAAGAGAGACAAGTCCCTACCCTCATTGTGTGGAAAGAATATGGAGGGTGTATAAGTAAACAGATAAATAAGCAAGATAATTTTCTATGATTCTGAAAGAAGGAAGTAGAGTGATGTGATTGATGTGATGTGATAGAGAGTGGCCATGGGCAGAGGAGTAGTCACTTAAAGTGGTGATCAGGATCTATGACTGGCTCCTCTGCCATTCAGGACTGACCTGAGGCCTGAATGGCAGAGAAGTCAGTCACAGATGAAGGCGGGGCAAGTGTTCAGCAAAAGGGATTGCATTCATTAAGAAGAGCATTCCAGGCAGAGTTAACAAAGGCAGAAGTTCTGAATTGGGAAAGAGCTTGGAGGGTTGGAGAGACAGAAAGAATGCCAAAAAGTGTTTAGCAAAAGATGGGGAGAGGGATATGGGTTGAAGTTTGAGAAGTAGGCAGGACCAGGACCTTGTAGGTAGAGCATTTGTATTTTATTCCAAATGAACTGTGAAGCCATTGATGGGTTTTAAGTAGGTGAATGATGTAACCTGTTTTATATTTTGAAAAGATCACCCTGGATAATATACGAAGACTAAACTATATAGAGACAGAAGTGAAAGCAGGAAGATCAGTTAGATGGCAAACTGCAAAAGTCCAAAGAAGAAAAAAGATTAGTCTAGGCCTTGAGGCTGGACAGAAATGGATAGATTAGGATTATATGTTGGAGGCAGAGCTAAAAGGACTTGAGTTGAGTGAGAAACGTGAGAGAAAGAAGCTGTTACCAAGAATAACTCCAAGAATTTTGGCTCAAGGTAACTGAGTGACGTCATACAGGTAACTGAAATGGAAAGAATTGGCTTAGGAGCTGGGAGAATTAAGAGTTCTCCTACGGTCATGGTGAAGGTCTGGGGGGAACAAGGGTAGTTGCTTTGAGAATGACAAAGGATGAATGGATGCAAGAGAGATTATAGATATATAATTAACTGACAGATGTAGTTAGATGTTAGGATGAGGGTTTTGATAAATTCAGGTTTTGAGTCAAATGAACTGGAAAGGAAGTGACCTCATTAAACAAATCGGCAAAAGAGTAGGAGGAACTTGAGAAAGGAGGATCAATAAAGAGTAGGAATCAGGAAGAAATTCATATTTGATAGTAGATAGATAGATACATTGGCTTTGGAATCTAAAAGACTTGGATTTGAATAGTGGATGAGCTATTACAAACCCACGTGACAAGTTACTTAATTGTTCCAGTGTCAGTTTTGTTATCTATAAAATAAGGAAATGATATTACATTATATGTAAAGTGATATATATACACACACACACACACACACACACAAAAGAATCGTGCAATGAATATTATCACTGTATCTTATTATCATAAAAATAACAATATAATAATAATAATACTTCTTGGGATGTGTTTTATTTATATTATTACTAAGAAAATAATATTCTTGTTTTAGTTCTTTTTAGTAAAGATAACAAGCACAAACTGGAAATTATTTGTGTTCTTTTCCTATTTTACAGATAAATAAACTAAGGCTCAGTAAGGATGGCATACCCAAGTTTATACTGCTAGAAACTGTAACTATGCATAAAAGCCAGGACTCACACTTAGATATGACTTAAATAATTCTGAACTCTTCTCCATCTAGTCACTTGTAAGATAAAAACTGTTTTGTACCATTTTGCCATTTCTCTTGGATCTATGTTGAGTGGAAAAATTCTGTGTTTATAAAAATGTTATTATCAGATCACCACACTGTGAAACTATGTGTTTTATTAATTTTCCAGTGCTGGACAATGTTCCTCTCAAGGTCTGTCTTTGGAGGAGATGAAAAGAAGTCTTCAATACTCACCCATTGACAAGTATGGTAAGTAGACCGATTTTTTAGGTTTGTTAAGAAAACTCACCCTAGGAAGGTGATGTCTATTTGACAAAAAAAGACAAAACATTGCATAGTGTAACATCCAAAATGATGGATGCTTTAAAAATATAAAAGTATAAAATTTGATTTTATATGTCTTTCATAACTCATTTACCTTTAAGGTTAATAATGTGTGTGTGAGCATGTGTGAGTGTGCACGAGCATATAAGTATATGTGTAATTATGTGTGAGTGCCCGTATGTGTTTGTGTACATAGAGAAAAGTACAAGTCTTTTTTAAAAAAATCTGCTCCCTCTCATGATATTCCAAATACTTTGTCAACATCTTATTAAGTCCATTGCTTCTAAGCCCCACATTAAGTGTGTGTAGGTAGGGAGAGGAAAACAAGAGATGAGTTTTCACAATTACATAATGTACTGGGAGAGCTCCTCCCCTTTAGCCAAGCACTCAAGGGTAAAATGCAAATCCAACCATTCCTTCAAACATCTGGAGAGGCGGTAAGGGGATGGTTGATGGGATCCATTTTACACAGGACTGCTTCAGAAGAAATTAATAAAGCTCTTTGAAATAATTAGCAAAGTTTTTTTCAGGCCTCTGGAAGCCAGAGGATGTACGGTTGCCTTTATCATCAGCTGCCACATCAATGTGTTAGGGCTGAAATGTCCTTTTACCAACCTTTAAGCCTGAGAGGCACTATGTTTAATTGGAAGTTTAGCACAATGGGCCCATTTATTCATTGCAACTTCCTTTGACTATATGGAGGACTGAAAAAGTGTCTGTCAGTTAAAGAGATCATATTTATTATAAGAGCTGGGTTTGGGGAAGAATAAATTGGATGATGTGAGCCTGGGTCTCTGACATAGATGGCAATAGACCCAGGAGACCGTTGGCTTTGGGATCCTCAGCAAATCACCTCATCTGCAGATAATCATTACCTAAGGCTTAGAAACCTTTTAAGAAACAAAGATAAGAAAATTTGTTCTGAGTAGATGCAGACAAACTACTTGGGCACATTAAAAAAAGGGAAACTTTGTGCTTCTGACTCCCAATAGGTCTCTAGAAGGCAGATGAGTGCTTTTTATCATCAGCTTTACGACGTAATTGTCCAGGAGCCAGTTCAGTAATAGATCCTTTTGAGAGGAAAATGAGCTCCAAGTGTCACATCATCACATTTTTTAATAGATATAATATTATTTAATAGAAATAATATTATTTCTTCAAACCTTTACAGATATAAATTCACAACCACAAAATATAGGGCATCCTTTGAAACGTATGCTTTGACCAGAAGTCTTTCCTTTTGTGGTGAAGTTTCAAGATGGAGCATTTCTTTAATTTGTTTCTTAAAGAAGGATTCCCCCAAGATGGAGAAGTAAGACAAATGTGATGTAATAATGCAAAATTTGGGTTTTCCTATGCATATCTGTCCAAGGGACAGAAGAAAAAATGAGGATGTTTGGATGGATTGAGAGTGCCTATAAACAAAGAAGATGCATTTGATATCTCCCATCTCTTCCATTAGGAGCATCACATCCTACAAGAAAGTATCCTTTAACTGCCCTTTATTCTGTTTCATAAACCGATTGCAGTATAACAGCAACTTTATGAGCTCCTTCTCCCCCTGCCTTGCCACCAAAGAGCAGAGCTAGAAAATGGAGATAAAATGAAATGCATAGCTGTTTTATCTGCACATGAGACCTTTTCCCTTAAAGTAACAAAACATGCAGACTTGGTTCAGTCAAATTTCAGTTGAGTTCCTCTTAAACTGAGTGGCTCCACAATCCAACACATCTATTCTTACATTCTGGCACTCATGGCATCAATAATAAATGCTGGCCTCCATGCCTTACTGATGTTGCTGCTCATCCCTGAGGGAGAGCCCACCCGCCCTTGTGGGACATATGTCCACAATCAGATTTCCACTGGAGTCCTGTGGGGCAAGAGGCACTAGAACATCACAGGCCAGTAAAGTTGCTTGTGGTATGTCAGAAGACTGATTATGGTCATAAAAGGATTGCAAGCTTATGAAAGCATCTATCTTTGCCTGAAATTAAGTCTTGTTTTTAGCCTGCGTACTGGAAATATTTTGCTGAAAGAGGTAGATTTTGTATTAGTCTACCCAAAATTAAGATCCCCTCTTATGTATCCTCCTGTCCCTCATCTCATCCTCCCCCATCACAGCCTTCCTCACGTCTGGCCAGAGCCAGTCCTAAAAGAGGTGAGTGGAAGAGGCCAGTTGACAGGAGTGTCGCTATCAGTGGCATTTCCTCTCAAGAGAGTTTATGTGCTACCCAAGATATTTTGACAGAGAGCTTTCTTATGAAAATAAATATGCCAATCTGAATGCATATTGCTAGATGCCTTAATGAAAATGTAGATGACTGGGTTGGTTATAAAATCTCAGCTATCAAAAGGGAGCAAAAGCAGCAATAGCTATTGACGAATGTCTCACTTTCACAGAAGCGATGAATGGCTTTCTTGCCTCAGAGTGGAAAGAAAACTGCTCCCTTCACATAGCCCTGTGGTTCTCTCGGACAGTGACCTGATCCTGAGCCACTAGGTTCATTATCTGGATGCATCCAGGACTACTGCTTCAAAGGGCATCAAATGGCATCAAATGCCACTGGTATTTAGACAGAAAAATGTATGTACACTTAAAATTGGGGCTACCAGGGAGAAGAAAACAAACAAAGCCACCTGCTTTGAGAAAGGAAGGCTCTTTCCTTTTTCTTCATGGCTATCTCCACCTTCCTTTTTTTAGCCATCATTTGTTTAACATTCCCTGGGTATCAGACGCTGCTAATTGTCTTAGGTGCATCGCCAACCTTATGAATAAGTGCCATTATTTCTCCCATTTACAGATGAAGACACTGAGGCTTAGAAAGGTTAAGCTGACAGAAGTCACAGAGCCAGCAAGTAGTGGAATCTGTGCTGAAACCCAGATTCACCTGATGTGAAAGCCTGTGCTTTCAGCCATCATGACATGCCATCCGCATGAGCTGTATCCTTCTTTACTCCAAACCCAAAATCCCACCTGGCCAGCTTGGGTCCAAATTAGACATTCATCATGCATATTTGCCTGGTCTCTGCTCTCTATTTTCATTTTAAATGTTGCTTTCGCTTTGCAGCCACTCACCAGCAACCATTGTCCAGATTCTCTGTTCACATGATCCGGAAGACCTGCATGGTTTAGGCTGGCGATAAAAAATTGGGGGATGTACTGAAAGACTAACAAGTAACAACTGAACTTCTTTTCTGACACAGGCTATGTATCCGATCCCATGAGCCCTATGCATTTTCATTCTTGCCGAAATAGTGGCAGCTTTGAGGACAGCAGCTGACAGCATTCAGCGTATACCTAAGGAGAGTTTTCCCCAAAATGACAGCAACAATTCCAACCATGGCAAGCTGGCTTCCAACTATAATATTTCACTCTCAAAGGTCTCCATAAATTGGGCTTATTTATACTGATCCTATTTAATTCCATAGTACAAGCAGGCTTTGGATTTGTGCCTAAAGAATAATGTGCAAAAGAAACAAGACAGAATGTATATGAAGAAATGCTTTTAATTCTGTAAATTAAAAAAGTGTATATTGTCACTTGGAGATGGAGCATAAGTCTGTGGTGGACAGATAATAATTATGTTTTCCTAGACTGAATTATGTAGTCCTGTGTCTGAGAGCCATGGGTTTGATTTCTTAGAACTTTGTTCATTTTCTTTTCTCATTATGTTACTTTTAGTGTTTACCTCTGTAATTAAAGATTCTTTGGTGAAATGGAAAATTGATTTAGAAGTGTATTTTATTTCAATGAGACTTCCACTGAGTATATTTTTTTCCAGCCATATTGGTAAAAACAATAACTTTTAGGTCAAGAAGCTTGCAAAAGTATAGCACTTATTTAGTCCCCTTTCCATGTCATATCAAGTGCTCTGTGCTCTACTTAGGTAACCTGTTGCTGTCAGAACAAGAGGTCGTGGATGCTTTAGGGTCAGTTATGAAACCAGCCCATGAAGGCAAAGCTGCCATTTGGTAATGCTAGAGTTTTGCACGATGTGGTGGGAGAGTACCTAAGGTGCCAACAGCCTTCAAGAAATGAGAAATCTGCCCTCCATTCCGGTTCCTAGTTGGAAGTCAGGAATGATTCTGTGAGACAAAATAGTTTTTCTATTGAAAGACAAATGGGAAGAAACAGCCAGGAAACTATAAAAATTCAAGGCGAATCATGCATTTTGATTTTGGCAAGAGAAGTAAGGTTAGCACAGGAATTTGGATATTCTCTAAATCAAAGTTTCTCAAACTTGTCACTGTTGACATTTGTTGACAGGGTCAGGGGCTGCCCTATGCATTGTAGGATGTTTAGCAGCTTTCTGATCTCTACCCCGCCCCCCAAATGCCAGTAACATCCCCTAGATAGTGAATTTTATGTGTCAACTTGACTGGACCATGGGATGCCCAGGTATGTGGTTAAACATTCTTTCTGGGTATGTCTGTAAATGTGTTTCCTTAAGAGATTACTATATGAACCAGTACACTGAGAAAGGCAGATAGCCCTCCCCAGTGTGGGTAGCATCATCTAATCCACTGAAGGCCTGAATAGAGCAAAAAAGTGTAAGAAGGGAAGATTTGCTCTCTGCCTGACTGCTTGAGCTAGAGCATCCATCTTCTCCTGCCCTTGGTGCTTCTGGTTCTCAGGACTTCAGACAACTCAGGTTGGAAGGTGCACTACCGACTCTCCAGCTCTCAGGCCTTTGAACTCTACCACTGGCTGTTCTAGGTCGCCTAAACAGACAGCAGATCAGGGGCCTTCCCAACGTCCATAATTTTATATATATACGTATATATCTGATGGGTTCTGTTTCTCTGGAGAACCCTAATACACACACTCCTAAGTTATACAATCAAAAATGTCTTCAGACATTTCTACATATGCCATGGGGGACAAAGTTGCTCCAGGTTGAAACCCACTTCTCTAAATTCAAAGAGGATAATACAGGTACCTAAAAGCAAACAAAGGAATTTAGAGCCCGACTCTGGCTGGCTGCATTTAGGCATACCTGCTTTCTCCTCCTGAAGTAATGTGGATTCATATGTAAATGGAATTGGATAATTGGATAGTAGAAGTGCTGATTGCTCCTTAGATATCTGTGGCAAGTTCCTGTCTCCTCCACTTCTCCCTTGCCAATTAGAAATTATGTTTTTAGAGGACAACTTCTATCAAAAGAACAGCAATTCCACCTCTAAAATCCCTTTGAGCCTCTTCTTCTGACTTATGGTTGCAAAGTCACAAATCCTGGCATGCTCTGATTACTTTGTGGATAGACCAGTGTAGGTTCAGAGACAGAAATTAAAAGCAACATGGTACTTCCAACTAGATTTATCCTCTTTTAGCCTCCAGCCTTTTCATTTCCCTATCCAATTATTCTAGAGTCACAGATACTCTATCCCACCAAGCAGGTTCCCAAAGGACTTTATAATAAGCAGGACTGAAGAACCTGAAGTGACTGCTCAGGCATAAACCCTTCTGGCAAAGACTGAGAAGGAGAAAAAGGAGCTGATTAAAGAACACCTGTCTCTGTAGCTTTCCCTCTATTCCTTTGCTCTAGCTACTCTAGGAAATGAAACAGCACTTAGTCTGGAATACTTTGGGGCTTAATCCTTTTATGAGTTGAGTTGAAAGAAATACCTTAGAGAGTTGTTTTAAAAAGATAGTTTTAACTAAAAGAGTCACAGTATATTTAATGCCAAATGTGTGTATAGTCGGGACAGTACACAGTGCTGGGGTAAATTGGGTGTCCTCCCAGGTCATATCCAGAGCGAGGATTGTTTGCTTCTGAAATGCCCTTCTTTTAGAAAGAGATTTTCTAGAACAGATTTCTCAAGATCTCTTTTTTTTTTCTCCGATTAGCCACCTCCTCTCTTAACACTGCATTTCCTGATGTTGCTGCTTCCCTCTGGCTCTTGTCTTGAAGTATCTGCAAATAATGAGACTAATGTGTCTTGATTCCTGAGAAGGAGAACCTTTTTGCAGATGCCAACCTGTAGCTCACAGATCCTTTTCATTACTGCACCCTTAATGGGGCCCAGGGATCATCTTAGAGCTTGTCTCAAGACCATGGGTTTTACAACGATTTTTTTCTTCCTTGCTGAAAAATGTCTCACTAATTGCTTTCTTTTTCTCCCAGTAAAAATGAACTTCTAAAATCATGTTTTTGCATGCTTAGCACATTAAATTTCTTTCTACGTGCATGCAGCACTGAGCTCACTCCGAAGATGTTCAATTAACTGTAATTGTAAGCCAAATTATAGCAGCACCAGGAGAGAGTTATTCCAACAGAGTGATTATTTAGGTTAAATTATTTCCAAAGCTGACATTTCCCTAGGAGAGAGAAAAATATGGGTGCTCGTGGTAGGAGAAAAGGCTAATGCTAGGCAATCCATCTAAAATGAAGTGTCTGATTTCTCTCTCTGTTTCTTTCTCTCTCTCTTTTTGTTTTTCCTTTTCCTTCCGTCCTTCCTTTCCTATTTTATTACTTTGTTCTCTCGTTCATAAAAAATAAGTAGTGGCTTTGGAGTCACTAAGACCTGTCATAGTAGTTATGTGACCTTGGGCAAGTCACTCAATCACTGTGAGCTCCAGTTTATTATCTTTACGGTGATGAGAATGAAATTTATCATTTTGGCCAGGCGTGGTGGCAATCTCAGCACTTTGGGAGGCCAAGGCAGGCAGATTGCTTGAGCCCAAGGGTTCGAGACCAGTTGGAGCAACATGGTAAAATCCTCTCTCTACTAAAATTACAACAACAACAACAACAAAAATTAGCTGCATGTGGTGCTGCACACCTGTGGTACCAGCTACTCAAAAGGCTGAGGTGGGAGAATCCACATGAGCCTGGAAGGTCAAGGCTGTGGTTGTGCCACGGCCCTTCAGCCTGATGACAGAGTGAGACCCTGTTTCAAAAACAAAAAAAAATTTATTTTGTAATTTTGCTGTAAGGATTTCAAATGATATAAAGTATGTACTATAGTTCCTGAAACACCATAGCAACTTTCTTTTCCTTTCTTTTTTTTTTTTTTTTTTTGAGATGGAGTCTTGCTCTGTCACCCAGGCTGGAGTGCCAGTGGAGGGATCTCAGCTCACTGCAACCTCTGCCTCCCAGACTCAATCTATCTTCCAACCTCAACCTCCCAAGTAGCTGGGACTACAGGCATGCGCTACCACACCCAGCTAATTTTAGTATTTTGTGTAGAGACAGGATTTTTCCATGTTGCCCAGGCTGGTCTTGAATTCCTGGGCTCAAGACATCTGGCTGCCTCGGCCTCCCAAAGTGCTGGGACCATAGGCCTGAGCCACCAGACCAGCCAGCATATGTTGTTGTTTACGTTACTGTTATATGACCATGCATCCAAAGAACTGTATTATAAAAGGAGAACATGAAAACGGTGAAGATTTTTTTTCTTCATTGTAAAAATAAGTATCAATGTCCCTAAAAACCTCATCTTTGCAAATAGCAAGTTGCAGAGCCTACACCTCTGAGGTAGTTTGAGCCAAGATCCAGCAGACCTTAGATAGCAATGCTTTGTTTATCTTAAAGTTAAATCAGATGACAAATCAAATCCTTTCAGCCAAACACAAGAACCAGGGAGAGTTCCCCAAGCAAGGGGAATGCTAAGTGAAAATGGAAAGAGAGCACACCTATTGAGCACTATTATGTGGCAAAAAAAAAAAAAATAGTTTAAAAAACTTAAAATATAGTATTTGGCCTAATTTTGTGCACAGCCCTGGGAAGAGGGGATTTTTTTTTAAATTATTATTAAAGTGGGGAATTCATGCTCAGCGAAGCAAAGTAATGAATCGAATCTTGCGTAGAACAGAGGCAGGTTTCAAACAACTTTTGTCTTGCACTCACGTCCATGATTTGTTCACTGCCCAACACAGCCTCCACTGTGATGGAGGAAAGGATAGAAAAACAGCACATATTCACAATCCAGAATTGCAGTAAAAGTGAACAAATCCGCAGTTCTACAGTCCTGAGGAAAATTTGGAAACTATCACAGGAGAAGTTTCAGGGGCCAGAAAAACCAACCTTTTCCTGATTGCTACAGCTTATTATTGCAAAGTAAAGCCAAAAAAAAATTATCATCATTATTTTCCCTGTTGTAATTATGGAAGAGAAGGAGCTGGAATAATCTCAAGGCAAAAAAACAAAAAACAAAAAAAAATGCATTGTTATTTTCTAGGCAGAAAGAACCAAAAATGATTGACAGAAACAGGACTCTTACCATGATAATCAAGAACAAAAAAGTTATAAGGGCAAAGCACAGCAATTAGGGAAGCCAAGGAGTTTCACATTTTCCTTTCCTCATTAGCACACTGGGTAGGGAAAGTGAGGAGAAAGGGTGTAGCCATTACCAGCAGGATTTGAATACCTTATTTCTTCCTAGTTTTGTTTTGCTTGAGTGACTCAAGCATGCAGACTGAAGAGCTCCCCCTGATCAATTCGCTTCCACATTTCAAGAGCCACGAGAGCAACGATGAGCCATTTGACATGTGCAGTCCCTTCACTGGGTATCAGCTCAAGACTCAGCTGCAGCAATAACAGACTGTGGTCCAAGACTGTCTGCTCAATTAGCACCATATGCAAAACATGATGGAGAAGCAAAGTTCCTCTCTCTCCTTGGACATCCTACCTTTTATGAGGCTAACTAGAAATAAAAAGAGCAGGGGTTGCACATTTCTCCTCAGGCCAGAGATCCAAGGTGGCACAGCAGCTGACCCAGTGGCAGGGTGCTAATTAAATTAGGCTTCTTGAATTAAAACACTGCCATGGGGGCCAGGCCCTGCTGATGAGGACATGTCTCTAAGCCCTCCCAGCCTAGCTTTATGTTTAATTAGTGAGATAAAAAGAATATTATCTCAAGTATCTGTCTTTTAAGCAATGGGCTCATGTGCAGAAGAAAGATGTCTTCACCATCTTTAAAGAAGGTAAAAACCTTCTTTAAAGCGCACTAATTTCACTGACCTCAATCTCTCCTTTTATCTCAACTAATCAGGGAAGGGTAAGATTGAAGCAGGACCATGAAATGAAATAAAATAATTTGAATGTTGATTTGCCCTTCAGTTTTTACTATAATAATCCATGGTCTGCTTAACACCACTTCAAAAATTAGTCTACAGTGAAGAATATCAGACTCTTCTTTAAGAGTATTTTTTTTTCTTTCCTGCAACTTAAATTCATCTGAGGAATAAGAATTAATGTCAATATTGAGGGTACCTTGAGGTGATCAGAGTAAAAGTGAATGAACACCAGATGACACATGTTAATCCTATACAGTTATGGAAATATAAAAGGTGGAATAGCACAGAGCATTTCTTAAACTTTAGCCTGCAGCAGAATTCGTAGAGGGCTCATTATAACAAAGGTTGCTGGGCCCACCGCCAGCACTGTGGAATCAGAAGCCCTGGAGGGGGGCCCAAGAAATTGCATTTCTAACAAGTTCCCAGAAGAGACTGATGCTGCTTGTCCTGGAACCATACTTGCAAAGCATGGGCATAGTTGTCAAGGGCATGAGCTTTACAGTTAGGCTTGAGTGAATGTCTGGCTCCCCCATCACTGGGTGACCTGTGCAGCCATGGGCAAGTTACTTCATCTCCCTCTCATCCTCAGATTCCTCATCTGTAAACTGGAGATAATGATGCTTACCTCAGAGAGAGGATTAAGTGAAATAATGCATGAAAATCACTTATCACAGGGCCAGGCACATGACAAATGTTCCATAACAATTGGCCATGCTTGATATAACATGACTGAGAGAGGAATCAACCAAGCACCATGGGTTAATTATTTCCCGGATGCTAAGAGAACATTATGGCTTGAGAAAATATGAGTGTTTGTAAGATAAGACCTAAAGTAGGATGCTGCAATTGAGGCTATACAACAAAAAGAATATGAAAATAACACAAAAGCACAATCTTATCTGGATTTGCAATATAGTTAAACAATTGCTAATATCTTTACGGAATATGTAGTAGACATCTTTTAGGTCCTACCTCAGACCTTGGCATCACCCTATACCCTTGGCCATTAAGCCACCCACCATTACCATAACCAACTTCATGTGGATAAAACCTCACCACCCTTCACTTAAGGGCAAGGCAGGTCCCTATTGCCTCTTACTCTGTTCCCTGGAGTTCTCCTATTGCCTTGAGGAGAAATGTTCCAGGTCTTCCCCTGCCTTGAGGAGACCAAAGCCAGGAAATAAATTTTTCTCCCTTCTCCACAGCACCCTATTGTCCTGAGGCACAGTCATTCTTAGAGGCCCAGAAGACAATTCCTTGAAATTGATGTTGCCCTGGGTCCCAAACAGCATCTAGCTCAATAACAGTAAGATTTGCTTTCCCTCCTCTCCCTTTTCACTCTGACTTTCCTCCTTTCAATTCTACTTTTATGGGATTGCAAGCCTTTAAAAAGTAGCAGTTTCTGAACTTTTGCCTCAGGCTCTGCTTTCACGTGGGACCTAACTAAAATACATGGTATACAAATAAATTTTGACCAGCAGCTCTTCCTTAGTACAGAGTAGTTTGTGGAGTGGAGGAATAAGTGAATTAATGCTCAAATGAGAGTAAGAATGAATCAATAAATGAATGGATTTAGTTGGATGATGAGAGGAGATATTTTTAGTCTTTTCTTTCAGCCCCTCCGGCGTCTCCTGTTGTCTCTGTTTTTGCTGTTTCACAGTCTCTTATATGTGGCATGTTGTACTCAGCACTGCTGTGCTTCATCAACCCCTTTGCAGTCCCGCTATCATCAGCAAAATTAGGGGGTGTTACTAGGAATTTGCTGCCTTTGCGCTATACCTTTCCGTAAAGTTATTTTTTTCTCTCTCTCTTTATTGTCGCTCTTATTCTATTAATCTTCTTACCTTCCCGCTTTATTAGAATCCAAATCCTAACTTTCCTACTTTATTAGAATATTAATTTTTAAACTTAATTTTTTTTTTTGAGACGAAGTTTTGTTCTTGCTGCCCAGGCTGGAGTTCAATGGTGCAATCTCAGCTCACCATAACCTCCGCCCACCACAACCTCCGCCTCCTGGGTTCAAGTAATTCTTCTGTGTTAGCCTCCTCCTGAGTAGCTGGGATTACAGGTGTGTGCCACAATGCCCAACTAATTCTGTATTTTTAGTAGAATGGGGTTTCTGCATGTTGGTCAGCCTGGTCTCGAACTCCTGACATCAGGTGATCCACCCGCCTGGGCCTCCCAAAGTGCTGGAATTGTAGATGTGAACCACCGTGCCTGGCCTAAACTTCACATTATTAATAGTATTCTTTTTTATCTCTATTTGCTTGTTCAGTGTCTCCGCAAGGTGGCAAAGAGGACTTTTTACCTTCGTTTCAGGATGTTCTGTTATTTGCATGAAAATAATTGGATTCTTGGTGTGGTCTGGAGGATACTAACCCCCTAAACAAACTGTCTTCGGGATGCTTCTTGTTTCTTCCTTTTAAGCATCCCTCGCCACTTTAGAAGACTAATGAATGTAGTGATCTTTCATTACTTGTGCTTTTAACTCTTCAATACTCATTAAACCTGGGCTTCATGCATTTTTTTTTTTAACCTCTACTCCGGAAAGAATCAGGAAGCAAAAACTCGATATTTTCTCTAGGAGAGCTGCACCTAATCTACCACATTATAGTTCCTCTTTAGTTATAGTAATTGCCTGCCCATCCTTCAAACCATGCCCAAAGAGAACAAGGAAGCTAAATAAAAAGCAGAACAACAAGCTGCTGGATTAGGCCAGGCATAATCCCAGCATTTTGGGAGGCTGAGGCAGGCAGATGGCCTGAGGTCAGGAGTTCGAGACCAGCCTGGCCAACGTGGTGAAACCCATCTCTACTAAAAATACAAAAAAAATTAGCCAGGTGTGGTGGTGTGCACCTATAATCCCAGCTACTTGGGAGGCTGAGGCAAGGGAATCTCTTGAACCGGGGAGGCAGAGGTTGTAGTGAGCCAAGATCAGCCATTGCACTCCAGCCTGAGCAATGGAGCGAGACTCTGTCTCAAAACAAAACAAAACAAAACAAGACAAAAAGACTGCTGGATTGGAAAGATACCATGTTAAAGGTAAACATAAATACTAAAATGCAAATTGTAAAACAGCAACACAGAATTGTTATGCTCAGTGGAACCCAACAGTCTAAAATGTTTTTTTTAGCATTCACATATTCATGAAAAACCTTTCACCTCTTGTTATACTAAGTCAATGCATTCACTGGGCAAGTTCAACTGGTCAAATCTATACAAAGCAAGCACATTTTTAAAATTTTTAGTAATTACAATAATTGGCTATCTAAGAAAAGACTGTCTCGGTTAATTGGTCTCCACTGAAGAAACATTAAGCTTTAGGGAAAATGCATGTTTAATAGAAGTAATAAGTTATTAATACAAATGGAAATTCTGCATAATGTACAATAGTGAGTAGTAGAAACTGTTCAAGTTGCTTGCTTAAGCTAAATTAGTTTGTTCCTTTCCCCACCCTGTCCATTAAGCTGTTAATTGATTTAAAATATTAATACAGCTCAAGAGTCACAGAAAGATACCTCCTTGCTTGCAATTTTTCCATCAAATGTTACTGCTGTATCAAACATGATTATTCATAACATAAGCCTTCATTGTAGTTAATCAGAACTACATTGCACAACAAGTAGGAGTGTTTAGAAATGTTTACAAATGTTCTTAGCCTAGTTAGAAGATCCTCTTTCATCCCCTTAAAATGTTAAATAATCTGCCTTAAAAGTCATGTTTTCACTTATTTTTATAGATTCCATAGAGCTCATTTTTCCTGTGGTGCTAATTTATGGTGTATGTTCGTAAAGAATGGCATTAATAACTATCCAAATAACACTATTCATTTAAAGGGGGCTATTAGTCGTGTCTCCAAGGAGAAGATGACTGGTTTTCTGTATCCTTATATAGCTGCATGTCACCCTGCTGGGTCACTCAGGGATTTCATAGCAGAGTACACAACAGGCAAATGAATGTTTGTTATCACTAATTAGAGCTTTGGCCCACGATGACTTTGGAGAACTAGAGCAAACTGTGTGTGTCACAAAGATTCCTTTTTCTCCATTCTTTTCAGGTCTAGTCAGACACAGGTACAACATTCTCCTTTATGTCTCCCTTCCACTAGGCCTTACCCTAGCTTCCACTTTGAGTTTTAAAACATTTTTACATTATTATTTACTTTTCATTTTTGAGACTGGGATCTCATTATCTAGCAGAGGCCAATCTTGAACTCTTGGACTTAAGGGATCCTCCTACCTCAGCCTCCCAAATAGCTGGAATTACAGCCACTGTGCTAGGCCCCTACTTTGAGAGTTTTTTGTTTTTTGTTTTTGTTTTTTGAGATGGAGTTTCCCTCCTGTCACCCAGGCTGGAGTGCAGTGGAGCGATCTCGGCTCACTGCAACCTCCATCTCCTGGGTTTAAGTGATTCACCTGCCTCAGCCTCCCCAGTAGCTGGGATTACAGGCATGTGCCACCATGCCCAGCTAATTTTTTGTATTTTTAGTAGAGACGGAGTTTCTCCATGTTGACCAGGATGGTCTCGAACTCCCAACCTCAGGTGATCTACCCACCTCGGCCTCCCAAAGTGCTAGGATTACAGGCGTGAGCCACCACTCCCAGCCAACTTTGATTTTTTAGCAAACCTTTTTTTATTTTAGATAATAATCAATTCACAGGAATTTGCAAAACAGTGTACAGAGAAGTCCTAATATTCATCACTCATTTTCCCCAAATGGAATATTTTGTGTTAGTATAGCACACTTCCAAAACCAGGAAATTGACATTGGTCCAGGTGTCCCTCCAAATGTATGTGTCCCTCCAAAATTCATGTGCTGCAACTTAACACCTAAGTTGATGGTATTAAGAGCTGGGCCCTTTGGAAGATGATGTGATTAATGCCCTTTTAAAAGAGGCTTCAGAGAGTTTCCTTCTCTCTTCTGTCCCTTCTGCCATTTGAGGACACCAAGACAGTGCTCTCTATGAGAAATGAGCCCTCACCTAACAAGACATTTGCCAGCAGTTTGATCTTGGACTCCCCAGCCTCCAGAACTGTGAAAAAAACATTCTCTGTCATTTATACATTAACAAATCTCAGATACAGTCATGTGCTGCATGGCAGTGTTTTGGTCAAAAACTAACTGCATATATTATGGTGATTCCATAAGATTGTAATGGAGCTGGAAAATTTCTATTTCCTAGTTATGTCTTGATGATCTTGACTCTGCATAGATCTAGGCTAATATACGTGTTTGTATCTTAGTTTTTAATAAAAATGCTTAAAAAGTACAAAAACAGGCCGGGCGCGGTGGCTCATGCCTATAATCCCAGCACTTTGGGAAGCCGAGGTGGATGGATCACGAGGTCAAGAGATCGAGACCATCTTGGTCAACATGGTGAAACCCTGTCTCTACTAAAAATACAAAAATTAGCTGGGCATGGTGGCGCATGCCTGTAGTCCCAGCTACTCAGGAGGCTGAGGCAGGAGAATTGCTTAAACCCAGGAGGGGGAGGTTGCAGTGAGCCGAGATCGTGCCATTGAACTCCAGCCTGGGTAACAAGAGCGAAACTCCATCTCAAAAAAAAAAAAAAAAGTACAAAAACAGAACATTTTTTTAAATGACAAAAGCATATAGAATAGGTAGGTATATAAAGAAAATATTTGTATGTCATATACAATGTGTTTACGTTTTAAGCAAAGTGTTATTACAAAAGAGTCAATAACAAATTAAAAATTTATAAAGCAAAAAATGATAGTAAGGTAAGGTTAATTTACTGAAGAAAATAATTTTTAAACACATTTAGTGTAATCTAACTGTACAGTGTTTATGAGGTCTTCAGGAGTATATGGTCATGTTCCAGGTCTTCACATTCACTGACTGACTCACCCGAAGCAACTTCCAGTCTTACAAGCTGTATTCCTAGTAAGTGTCCTATACAAGTATGCCATTTTTAAAAAATCTTTCATGCCATATTTCAGTGTATCTTTGCTGTGTTTAGATACACAAACACCACTGTGTTGCAATTGCCTGCAGTATTCAGTACAGTAACATGTCATACAAGTTTGTAGCTTAGGAGCAATAGGCTGCACCACATAGCCCAGGCTACAAGATCTAAGTTTGTGTTAGTACATTTCGATGTTTGCAGGACAAAATTGCTTAATGTGTTTCTCAGAATGTATCCTTGTCATTAAGCAATATGTGAGAGTGTTTTGTTATAGCAGCATAGACTGAGACAACCCACTTCCCTAGTAAAGGGTCCTGTAACTTACTACTGAGTAGAAAGAGGCTCTGAGTCCAACTTATTTTTACCAGCTGCAGCAGACAAGTTACAAAAGAGTAAAAAAAAAAAATCAAAAAATAGGGTTCTCCAAATACCTAACTCCTTTGCTTTTCTAAAGTGTCGTACAAACTAGCTGTTTTCTTGACCCATATATGAACCCTGTTTGGAGTTGAAATTAGAGAAGAAATACTACTAACAAGAGTATTGCAATTTTGAATGCCACTAAAAAGAATATTACCATGTTAAATGTCAATAGCAAAAGCACTGTGATTTTAAAATCTCTTCACAACCGTTTAAAGATGATTATGTTAAACCATTATGTAAGAAGCTTCGCTTGTGAAAAAATTGTCTCAACTGCTAGTATCTTTATAATCAAATTCAAACCTTATTCTTGGGACCTTGTACCTATTTATATATTGGTACGTATGAATATTTGAAAAACATATATGTATTCTATTACTTTTCAATTAAATGATACAGTTATTTTAAGATTGTGTCACAAGTATGCCTTTTCTAATATAGGGATTCTACACTTTGAAGGGCCTTCCCATTATAACACTAGTAGAGCCTACATAAAACATTTTTTTTAATTGCTGAACTTACAGGAAATAAGGAAACTCTTTTTTTAAAAAAGTGAGTGAAAACCACCAGTGATCTTGGTAAGCAGAAGGGGAAATCAAGGTTTCTCTGAGGACAGTGAAATATTAGTGCTAAAAGTGGAGATAAGGCCTTCAATAAGGAGAAGAAGATATATTAAAGACAGGCACATTAAACAGGACCCCCAAAAATTATTCACAAATTCACACATTAACTGAATACACATGCACACTTAAGAAACAAACCATCGTGAATATGGAAAGAACAGTGGAAACCATCACGAATATAGAAAGTCAGTGGAAAGAACAAACTGCAGAACCAGACCACCAAAAATTCCAGATTGTGGAAGAATCCATTTCAGAACAGAAAATAGCTGCATGTAAAACATTTAAAGGTTTTTTTTTTTAATGAAATGACTTGAAGTATGAAAACTTAACAAACAGCCTGTGACCTTAAAAATAATCAGGTATATTTGAATTAATGACTGCATAAAACCTTAAGAAAGAAAAAGTATAAGCCAGGCATGGTGGCTCATACCTGTATCCCAGCACTTTATGAGGCCCAGGCAGAAAGATAACTTGAGGTCAGGAGTTTGAGATCAGCCTGAGAAAAATGGCAAAACCCTGTCTCAAGTAAAAATACAAAAAAATTAGCTGGGCTTGGTGGCGGGTGCCTGTAATCCCAGCTGCTTAAGAGGCTGAGGCAAGGTTGCAGTAAGCTGAGATTGTGCCACTGCACTCTAGCCTGGGCAACAGAGTGAGACCCCGAAGAAAGAAAAAGAAAGAAAAAGAAAGAAAGAAAGAAAAGAAAGGAGGGAGGGAAGGAAGGAAGGAAGGAAGGAAGGAAGGAAGGAAGGAAGGAAGGAAGGAGAAAAGAGAAAGGAAGGAAGGAAAAAAAGAGAAAGAAAGTTGTTGAAAGAACAAGCTCAGTGGATGCATTAACGGAAAATTAGACACAGATAAATTTTTTGAAAATTGGCAGATGACTCTGAAAAAATTACATAGAATGCAACATTTAAGAGCAAAAGAGAAGAAAAATCTCAGAGATTTTTTGCCTCACCTATGAGGAACTAAAATGCCTGTCCTATCTTCTTTCCTTTGCCACTAGATTCTACTTCATGACAATAATGTCAGGTATGTGTGATAACCTGTAAGTGGAAACCACCATTACATACCAACAGGTATAATCTATGAGACTGCCTTGGTCCCTTTCCAGCTCTTCTCCTCAGGCTACTCTTGCCTAACTTATTTTTTCTCAAAACCATTCTTGTTTATTATACCCTGATTTCCCTTGATGAATTTTGGGGGACAAGATGAATACACACTGTGATTTGACCATTCCCAACCTCCTCAGGATCAACCAAGGCAGATGTTTTTCAGCGGTGGACTGGACAAGCGTGGAGGTTAGAGGTGCTCAGTTTAGAGAAGGTCCCTTGATTTGGGTGGATCACAACCATCTTACATTAAGGTTCATGGGTCACATGGGCTAGTGATTGCCACGAACATGGGCTCTCTACTCAGACACAGCACTTAACAAGTGATGGCTGTCCAGAGGCAACATCAGCCCCACATCCACCAGGACTCAGCTTCACAGATCTTATGGTTTGCAAATGGTGATGAAGATCTGAAAAACAATAGGATATGAATATTATGGGAGAAACATTCTACTCCAGGAGAGGCCTCAGTGGTGAATGGAAGGATATTTATTGGCATCTTACGGAATACTAGTGTATAACTCAAATACTGTGTCTTGGATATCAGAACAATGATCCCACTATGACTCTTGTAATTGCAATAGCACTGTGCATTGGAAACATCATAATTGTAGCAGTATTATGTATGAGAGATGAA
Organism: Cacajao melanocephalus; assembly: GCA_963573385.1. Classification (NCBI taxonomy): domain Eukaryota; kingdom Metazoa; phylum Chordata; class Mammalia; order Primates; family Pitheciidae; genus Cacajao; species Cacajao melanocephalus. The sequence continues at coordinate 173,213 of CAUYLG010051082.1, read as the reverse complement.
TCTCAGTGGAGGGGAGGGCAAGATAGAATATTGTGGCTAATATAGCATACTCTAAAGCAATGGTTCTTTATCATGGCTGCACAGAGAGCTTTAAAATGTATTGATGGCCTGGTCTTACCCCAGAGATTCTAATTATCTGGGTGAAGCCTGGGCATAAGGATCTTTAAAGCTTCCCACGGGACTCCATGTGCAGCCTAGGCTGAGAACCACTGGCTAGGGGGTCTCAAACTTTAACATGCATCCATATTACCAACAGAGTTTGAATTCTAGGTTCTCAAAATCTGGCCCCTGTTACAGCAACGTCAACATCACATGGAAACTTGTTAGAAATACAAAGTCATGAGTGGCTTGTAGCCCTATTGAATCAGAAATTCTAGAGATAAGACCCAGCAAATTCTACCTTACTAAGCCCTTCAGTCTTACACAGACCAAACTTTGAGAACTCCTGCTCCAGATGGAGCCACATTGCCTGAGCTGAATATCAGCTGTGATACTTCCTTTCTCTGTGTCTTGAATATGTTACCTCACTTTTCTGTGCTCAATTTTATCATCTATAAGATGGGCTAATAGTACCTTCCTCATAGAAGCTTAATGAGTAAAGGAGAAAAAGAGGAAAACTAAAGAGCAAAAGAGTAAAATAGTAAAAGCATAATGAGTTAAGATGTATTATACTGATTTAAATTGGCTTGTGAAATAACATGTAGGTCTACTTTTTAATCGCAGTAGCTATTCAAACTGGAGATTAGTGGTGAGAAAGCTTGGCTGCACATATCCATCACCTGGGAAGATTTCTTTTTGTTCTTATGCCCAACTTCTACTCCCAGAGATTGAAATCTCTTCAAGAAAATTCTAATATGCAACCAATATCGTTAATATGCAGGAATTTAGATTTTAGTTTGTTAAGTCAATTTGTGTATGCTTAGATAGCTTTGTAATTTGTTGAATTTTACTGGAGAGTTCAGTGGTAAGTAGGGAGCCATTAACATTACAATTAGTTCAGTGGGAAGAGTTTCCATTCATTCTCGGAGATTTTCTTTTCTTTAAGTTAATTAATGGCAAGAGTATGTGTGTGCATGTGTGCAAAATATCCACTGCCTCTCTCTAACTGACATTGACAATCTCAGTGGGGATTATAAGAGGGCAATGACAAATTTCAATTACCTCTAAGATCCAGACAACCAAAATGTTTCACCTTACACTGCATTTGAAAACTTGTATTTCCATGTTTGCAAGGCAAGAACTAAATTAGCTGTTTTTTTAAAAAAAAAAAACACTGAATTTTAGAGAGTACATTTGATTAGAAATTAAGATTCTGTGTCTCTGAAAAGAAAATCTGACTAATGAGAAGTAGCATTTTGAAGTGAAACAAGCTCTAGACTAAAGATAGCGTTTCCGGCTCTGTTTTTGTCCCTAATCAGTGTATAACCCATTCCTCAGACCCTCTGGGCCTCTGCTTTCTCAGTCTGATACATAAAGGGGAATAGGTAGAATGATATCTAGTGTCTCTACCAACTCTAACGTATTATGAAAATTACTAGTTTTTCTCTTCATTCAAGAAAGTCAGATACTCCATGCATCCTATCAACATCACTGAAATCTGGGCTTAAAAAATTTAGGTATTCATTCGTTTCCATATATTTATTGAGCATGTACTGTGTCCCAGACACTGTTCTTGGCACAGGGGATTGCATGTGGACCAGAACAGATCACATCTCTTCTCTCATGGAGCTAATACTGTTCTACTGAAGAACAAATCAGCCTGTCTTAACAGGAAATGTAATTGTCAGAACTCTAAAGTTATTTTTCCCTTCTTCACAACATCTCACATTTGCATTCCAACAGATGTAACAGAGAAGATGAGAATGGAAAGGAAAGATCAAAAACCTGACTAAAATGAAGCTTTTAAAGTAATGATCTCAAAAGGAGAGGCAGATTCAAATAAATCATCCATTCCCGTGAGAGATTAAAGGTCATTCATTCCTTAGTCTAGTTATTTCCAAACATTTGTGTTTAAGGTACAGTTTTGAAAATTAAAATTTCTTTTGCAGAGTGAGGATTATTCTTCATAGTTACAGAATTATTTATTATGTTGATAGTGCTTTAGAGGAGGTCTGCAGAGCACAGTCCTCAGCCTAAATCTGACACTTTACCCCTTTGTATAAATAAAGATTTTTTGAGACACAGCCACACCAATGCAATTCTTTTAAATATTGTCTATGACAACTTTCATCCTAAAATGGCAGGGTTGAATATTTGCAACTTTATATCCCACAAAGCCTAAAATATTTACAGCCTGGTTCTTTACAGGAAAAGTTAGCTAAACCCTCCTCTTTAGCACAGAAATTTTGTTTTAATACAACTGTTAACTGCCCTGTATTAGTCCCTTTACACACTGCTATAAAGAACTACCTGAGACTGGGTAACTTACAAAGAAAGAGAATGGGTAATTTTAATCGACTCACAGTTCCACATGACTGGGGAAGCCTCAGGAAAATTACAATCATGGTAAAGAGGAAGCAAGTCACATCTTACATGGTGGCAGGAGAGAGAGAGAGATCAAGGGGGAGCCTGCCACACACTTTTAATCCATCAGATCTCATGAGAATTCATTACAAGACGGCATTAGGGGAATGGTGCTAAACCATTAGAAATCACTCATATGATCCAATAACCTCCCACCAGGTCCCACCTTCAACACCTGGAGATTACAACTAGAGAGGAGATTTGGGTGGGGACACAGAACCAAATCATATCATGCCCTGATGGTGTACTCACGCTTCCTTTCCTAGAAACAGCTAGACATTATGCTAGGACTTTTCTTCCTTATAGCAACACCAAACTGCGTGACCCACTCATTTATTTTACTGGCAGATATCACTTTAATAGTAAGTAGATACAACAAATTTTGTACATTAATCAAAATTTTGGCTACTGACTTGGGATGACTGCCAGGCCACAAGAAATATGGCCCTCAGTTATTCATCTTGTCCTTTATATTAGTGGACTCACATATGTCTGAAAGGGTTTTGAAAAACAATATCCCCTCATGTTTTTATATTTACATGTAAAAATTTTTATATATTTAAGTAGTTACAGACGTAACTTCTATTATTTTATAAAACAAGACATTTTAAGATTAAATGGTTGTATCTTTTTTCTACATGTGTCCAAAGACATAAAAATGCCATAGCAATTCCATATCATCTTTATCCGTGGCATGGATGCAGTGGGGTGCCACCCTGATACTCTCTTCATAGTGGACACCATTGGCGTCCAGCAGCCTCAGGTGTGGTATGCTATCTGAGTTTCTCCACAGGAATTGCCCAGCCCAAGATGATGCTTGCTCTTGAGTAGGAAGCCAACATTAAGTGACTGTCCTGTTGCGGGGACTTAGTGGCCTGGTCCATCATCTGCATTTGGCCATCCCACCTCCAGAGCTCCCCTTTGATGAGTTGCACCTCTGTGGCAACTACATCTCTGCCCATCTTGTATCTTGGCCCATTTCTGCTTTTTCAGTTCTTCATTGCATTGTTCACAGGGCATGCCCCAATAAACCTGCACACAAATCTCTGATCCAAAGTGTTTCTGGAAGAATCTGACCTCAGACATCCATTTTCAAAAGTACGTGGCTATGCTCTTCTTTAGTGTTAGAAAATCTCATGTTTTTTATTTTCCTAAACTTACATTTCTGCTCCACTTTGCCCATAGATATGTATGCTACTTCAGTGTATTTTTATACTTAAAGGTCTTTTACTTCTTACCCTGTCATAATTATCTGTCATTAAATTATTATGCAAATTAAATTTTAATTTAAAAAATTTTTTGTGACCATAAGACTCTATGTGTTAAATCTCTCCTGGACTGAGTTATCATTGCAATTATTAGTAATACACATTTGATCAAAACAACATTCATACCATAAATTTTGGCAAATATCACACATAAAATGTAAAAGTAAAAATGCATCTAAGATAATGATTTCTATTTTTAATTAGTTTGTATGTCTGTGAATGAATATTATTTGCTGCTGGAATAACAGTGTTCAACATCAGTTCTATTCCACTTTCTGTTTTATTTTATAGATATAAAAGTATAGTAATTATGCATGTCACATAAATAAGTAAATGGGAATGGGAGTTATTTTGTTATACTGTACAATGCTCTTATTTGAACTCCTTCTGATTTGCCAAAATTTACAGACTGATAATGTACCAAAAATATTTCAATGACTTATCAGCCAGCAATTCAATCACATCTTAATTTAGTTGTGTTGAAAACAGAATTGAAAACCCACTGATTTGCAGAAAGATTTGTTACTCAGTCATTAAAGTCCTTTCCTATGCCATATTTCAAATCGTTTCTTTGTCTGATTTGTGTCATTCTAGGGATTATTGCATCACAGTAAACTTGGTAAGTGAATGAAGAGTTGGCCTCTATTGTAAATAGAAGATTGGGGGATTGACAAAAGACATTGACTGCAGACTAGTTCTCAAGTCCATTTTAAGATAAAGTGTGTATGGAGGTTAAGCATCTGCAAACTAGCCTTGCCAGTGAATCCCATGAAAAGCTTCATCTTCCCTGGGAGGTACATTCTCATCAGTTTGAAAGTTTCTGTGTCTCATTATACCAATTTCCCGAACAACTGTGAGATTTCTCTCATAATTTATGGGTCCCTAATATAATGTTTAATTATAAGCAGATATTTAATAAAGACCAAGAAACATTTGACAAAGCAGCAAGACTTAGGCAGTAGCTTCTCTGTCCCAATAATCTTTTGTGTACTGAATTTTCCCTAATTAAAATGGAGGTATTTCAACTTTCCAAAATATTGTGAGAGTCCCACAGATGATTAAACAGTTTGAGCCTTCTGGAAAAAAATTACCAAAGTCATGTGCATTCTCAAATTCCTGCATTTTATCTTACAAAGTTAGTTTCCAGTTATTTTGAAAAGCATAGCTTTCCTGTTATAGGGCATGAAATTAGAATAAAGAACAAAAAATAAAGCGGGGAAAAAAAAGAGGGGTGAGTTTGAGAGCAACTTTTAAAGAATTCCATCTGTATTTATTCCCTGTTCTCTTGTACCTCTTGCTACTGGCCATGGTGTCAGGGAATTATTTTTTTAAATGACATAATCAAATGGTACAGAAAACAGAGAGGAAATATTACCCAAGGTCAGAAGCGGCTTCTTCTGGGCTGTCCTTGAGCCTGCTGGAATATTTCACTTACTAGATGAATCTTCCTTAAGGCTTTCTTTTCTTTTCTTTTCTCAAACAATCATTTTTCCAAAGGCAATAATTTTGGCAAAATTATTGATCTTAGAAGGATTAAGGAACTCAACTGTACTTTAAATTTACAACACTCTTAGAAAAAGCTTAACTCAAGAAGTTCAAGCAGAAAACCTAATTCCACCTACATTTCTTTTGGTTGCCTATTTTTCTTTTGAATTATTTTAATAATCTCCTTTTTTCTTTGATGATTGACACTAGCTGTAAATATGACTCCCTTCTCACTGATAGGGGACCTATTGAGGAAGTTTAATTTTTTCCCCTTCTACAAATAAACAAACACATGTAGAGGTTTACATGTAATATCTTAGTATTTATTTAAGATACCTCTTCTTAGAAGTAGTGTATATGATAAGAAAAAGTACAAATTTTGAGTCAGATAACCCGAGACTGACTGATTTTTAGACAAGCCACTTTATTGAGCTTTTGTTCACTTACCTATAAAATGGTTAGAGGTGATAATAATTTTCCTCCCTGACATTATCTCATGTGTGTGAAAGACACATATGAACGTAGAAAGTCAGTATAAATACATATACTGTATTCAAAAATACAGCCCAGTGAAACTAATCCTCTCTTCTCTGCTCTGTGGAGTTCAAATATTATAAGGAAAGAACACAGAGATTTTAAAAGTCAAGTCTTATTTACAAAGAATCATTCACATGTATCTGTAAACATATGATTGATATATGTTTTAATAGTGAACAGGAAAAAAATCATTTCAAGTGGACATACAAATAATTTTATCAACATAGTATTTGCAGAAAAAGAATTCACTTATTCAAAATATCACAATACTAAATTTCACAGTTAAACTCACATGCAGATTGTAGAATTATGTTATGGGAATGTTTTGATGAAAAGTGTTAAATATAAACGTAATCCAATGCAATTTTCATTTAGCACATTGTACAAGACTCATTTTTCAATGGGATTAATAAGTTTACTCTCTTTCCCATAAGGTGCAATGTATTCAAAGTGCTCTGTAGCATTGAGGTTGAAATCAGGAAACAAATACTGTTAGAGCTCCACAGTAATACAGCTAAGTAAAAAATGAACTTGAATATAATGTAGAAGAAATCTACTCTTAAAACTTTAAGACAGATTATGGTGATTTATGATGTGCAGTAAGTGATATCCTTTAATAGGGTGTAGGGCAGAGGGAATTCGTGCATATATCAATACAATCATAGTAAAAATAAGTTTAATACTGACTTCACCACTTTTATATTGAGTGCCATTTCCCAGAGAAAGAACTAGACAGATAAATCAGAAGACAGAGAACGGTCGAGAGACAGAGAGAGGCAAAGAAAGAAAGTTCACAATGCCTCTGCAGTTCGCTTTGCAACTGAGACTAATCCTTAATACTGTCAATAGTCCATGACAGCAGTTTTCAGACATCAGTGTACATCAATATCACCTAGAGGGCTTGTTAAGATATGGCTTACTGGACCCCACCAAGAGTTTCTAATTTAGTAGGTAGGAGAAGGGGCTGGGAACAATTTGCAGATGATGCTGATGCTTCTGATCAAGGGACTGGTCTACTATCTGGCCCAGTGTACTTTTGATCATTGAATGGCTCCATTATACATTTAAATGGAAAATACCTATTTTGATAATATGCCTGGTCCCTAGGGACCTTGAGTGTAGTGTGGCCAGCATGGATTGTATGATTTAGAGCGGTGGTTGTCAACCTTGGCTGTATAGAAGAATCAAGTGAAAAGTTAAATATATATATACTGATGTATAGATCCATCTAAAACTAATTAAATCTGAATCTCCAATCTCTGGGGTGGGGAAAAGTGTTGAGTCATTATAAAAGTGCCCCATGGAAATCTAATGTATATTCTGGCTGGAAAATCACTGCTTAAGGAATTTTTTTTTTACCTCCTCACATCGAGAAATAGTAGATAAACACATGCACTCTGGGGCACTGGTATGTCTTCAAGGAAATCAAAACCTCTAGGAAGCAGGCTGATATACAACTAGAAAATAATTTCAGGGGGTAATTTAGAATGCAATTGTGACTATTGATTTATAATGAACTGCAAGGTTAGTTCACAGGTTTGAAATAACAAAACTTGGGAAGGTGAGTAGCACACTCATTTAATCCAAGTTTCTTTTCCGTTGAATGACAGCAACTAAAGAGCCTAGAATGTTGGCATACATGCTGATGTGTGCTGCCTACCGCTATAATTATTATACTCATTCTGCTTAACTAAATTATTTACTACTTTTATTTAAATCTGAACGGCCCTGTAAATAAGGCCCCAGGGACCAAATGCTACAAGCTAACTAATGTTTAACTAGTCTACCCCAGAAAGTAGAACTACAGAAACACAAAAACAAAGAGCATTTTGAAATAAGATTTCCCCTTTATTATTCTGGCATAAATTAAAAGAATGAATATTTCTAAGTATAAGTGCATATACATTCCATAAAATCTTATTTATTTATTTATTATACTTTAAGTTCTAGGATACATGTTCAGATCGTGCAGGTTTGTTACATAGGGACACATCTGTCATGGTAGTGGTTTGCTGCATCCATTGCCCGGTCATCTACATTAGGTATTTCTCCTAATGCTGTCCCTCCCCAATCCCCCTACCCCTTGCTATTCCTCCCCTAGCCCCCCTATCCCACAGACCCCAGTGTGTTTAGTTACCCTCCCTGTGTCCATGTGTTCTCATTGTTTAACACCCACTTATGAGTGAGAACATGCGGTGTCTGGTTTTCTGTTCTTGGGTCAGTTTTCTGAGAATGATGGTTTTCAGTTTCCTCCATGTCCCTGCAAAGGACATGAACTCATCTTTTTTATGGCTGCATAGTATTCCATCGTGTATATGTGCTACATTTTCCTTATCCAGTCTATCATGATGAGCATTTGGGTTGGCTCCAAGTCTTTGCTATTGTGAACAGTGCCGCAATAAACATACGTGTGCATGCATCTTTATAATATGAAAAAAAGCTCATCATCACTAGTCATTAGAGAAATGCAAATCAAAACCACATTGAGATAACACCTCATACCAGTTAGAATGACAATCATTAAAAAATCAGGAGACAGCAGATGCTGGAGATGATGTGGAGAAATAAGAACGCTTTTTCACTGTTGGTGGGAGTATAAATTAATTCAACCATTGTGGAAGAAAGTGTGGCAATTCCTCAAGGATCTAGAAATAGAAATACCATTTGAACCAGCAATCCCACTACTGGGTATATACCCAAAGGATTATAAGTCATTCTATTATAAAGACCCATGAAATCTTTTGCTAAAATAACATAGAGATCTGGAGCAATCTTTAGTTTTGAGTGTACATGGAAGGACCTTTAGAGCTCATTTTCACAGGCCAATTCATGAAATCCCCAAACCACAGATTTTAAATAAATTTCCCATGTATGAAACTGAGATTGTGGAATGGATTTGGGCTCTGTATTGTAAAATAAAAAGGACTTTAGACAAACCCCTAATATTAGGACTGGGCCTTCCAGTGATCTTTGGTAAAAGTCAAACATTTGAAAATTATCATTTTTGTTTGAAAATAATATTAGGTGTGCAGAATTGTAACAGCCTCACAAGTTTCTCCAGGAGAAACCATGGCTCCTAAGAAGGGTCCTACAAATCTACTTGAGTTATTCTCAAGGTGCTGACTGAGCTACTGACCAGGGCTGACAGATTGGGAATCATCTCAGACAAGTACAGCTAGCAACTAAAAAGAAAAGAGAGGGAAAATCAAGAGTCCTGGTGAGATGCTTGGGTGAATCTTTCTCCACTCTTTACGTCTTCCAGAAGACATCTTTAAAGTATCCTGAAAAACAATAAAAAGGATAGTAGTACCAGAATAAAATCACTCACAATAGTGGAAACTGGACACTAAGAATGTGAGGGCATTAAGGAAATGGCAGGATATGCAAAAAAAATTTTAGTCTTTAGTTCCACTCTTCAAGATTTATATACCTAAATATTTTACATATAGAATGTAAAATATTTTATATATATGAAATGCTTATATTTTATATATGTAAAAATGATATGTATTAAACATTGCAAAATTGCAGAAATGAAATCACAGGGACCACTTAAAGGCAAATGATTACAAACAACCTTCGTCTCATCCTTTTAAACACTAGGGTGGAAATGAATTGTGAAATGGAGTTTGATTCTTTACTCTTGTGGTCTGTCCTGTGCAGCACATTCTCCTCTGTATTTCCTCTTTGGGGTCCTATCTGGGAGATACGGATCTCACAACTTCAGGGAGCTGCCTTGCAAAGACTGAGCATGACTTGTCATGCAGGGAAGAGAAGTGGGTCCCCGCATGTGCTTGGGCCCCTCTTCCGTCTTTCCCAGCCCCTCTCCTGATAGGCTCAGGGCTAAGTGACACACAACTAAAGCCTGTGTGTTTATTTGTGCACAGACACCAATAAAGGGACAAGCCAGCCCCAAAAGGAGGAGACCCACCATAGGGTTGCTATTTAGTCCTGCAAACACATCAGACTTCAACTCACCGTCTACCAGCAAGTCTCCTAGGCCTGTGTGTTGTTGGGAGAAACATCTGCAGCCTCACTTTCTCCTTGCACCATGCGCTGTTGCTTCTCTTGGGTTGCAGTGAAATCAGTCTTCTCAGGATGTGTTGCCATCGCCTGGAGACTCTCTCGACTCAGTTCCCTCTCTCCCTCCCGTGGTAATCCTAATCTGAATTTTTCAGCTGCTCCCGACTCCTGCCTCCCAGTGGCTGCCTCCTGGCCCTCTGACCCTGCCTCTAGCTCCTGTCCTAGCCGTGAGGTCTTCCCTTCCAGGGCTCCTGGGGTGCCTACCGCAGCCTCTTTTGTACATGTCACTGTCATCTCCTCTGCCGCTGGCATTTCCTCCTCACTCCGCACTAATTCCTCCATCACCGCCCTCCCTGCAGCTGCTGTTTTTCCTACTAACTCATCCTTTTGGTGCCAAGTTTCTTCCTCAGCAACATCTGAAAAGGAGGAGGCTTTATTTGCTATTGTTTTCTCCTCGGCTGTCTCCGAACCTGCCAACACTTCCCTCTCCTCTGCGGCTGTTTCTGCCATTTCCTCTCCTCCATGTAGAACTTCCTCAAGCACAACCCTTTCTCCTCCCAGGCCCTCATTCTTTTCTGTGTTTCCTCCTCCTCCCATGGCCCCGTCCCCTTCCGAGTTCCCGTCCTGCATCGCTTCTGTCCCCAGAGTGCACTCTTTGTCCTCCTCCTCCTCTGGGTCCTCATCCATCGCTTCTTCCCTGAACTTTTCTGTCATCGTGGAATCTCCCTCAGGAACATCTTCCTGGGTCCTTAGCATGACGTCCACTCCTTCCGGCCCTTCAGCCCTCCCCTCCAGTCCTGCGCCGCTGTTGAGATCTTTGGCTGCCAGCTCCTCTGCCGGGCCTGTGGCTGGGATCAGGCCCACAGGGACCTGCCCCTTTCCTGCTGGCTCACTTTCAGGAGCTGCTAAGGCCCCCTCTCCATCCTGGTGGGGCCCCTCCTCCACGGCCCTGTTCTCTCTGCTCGACAGCTCTTCTCCATCTTTGTGCTCTGTGTCTCTGGCTTCGCTCAGTCTTTCCTCTCCTCCTTCTTTCGTCAGAGCTGCCATGTTTTCCAGCAAGTTTTCAAATCCAGGTGTTGCTTCAATTATGGGATCCACTGTCTCTTTAACCGAATCTTCTCCTAGAAGCCCTGGATTGTCAGACAACTCAGATGCCTCCACAGGTGCTTCGTTCTCAGCATCAGATCCCATTTCCTTGGGTGGGGCTTTTGTCTCTTCCTCAGCTCTTACTTCCGGTTCCGTTTTCCCCTCTTCCGCTTTACGATTTTGCTCTTCTCTAAAAGCGTCTTCATCCTTAAGTGCATTTGGCATTGTCACCTCTTCTCTCTCAGATTCGGTTTTCCTCAGAGGTGTTCTTGGCCTCTCAGCTTTCCTCCTCTCTCTCGCTACATCTAATTCCCTGGGCAACATTTCTTTCCTATCATCTTCCCTGTTAGCTTCTGCCTCACTCACGCTCTCTTCCCCTTCCACATCTTCCTTGCAAAGGTCTTCAGGGCTGCCCTCCGAAACCTGCCTCCGGCTTGCCTCTGCTGTTCCTGAGAAGGGGCTCAAGGGCGTCTCTGTTCTCCTCACATCTTTTCTCTCTTCAGCTGGTTCCTCTCCCCCAAGAACTGCCCCTTCAGAACCATCCTCTCTCTTGGACGCTGTGTCCTCTATGGGTCCCGTGTCCTCTAGGTCTATGGATGTTTGCTCTTCACTTTCCCCGGCATCATTCATGGCCACCCCACCCTCAGCCTCTCCCTCCTCTGATGCCGCTGCCTCTCTCAGGGTTGCCGCCTCCTCAAGATGCTCGGAGTTCAGGGCTGCTGCTTTATTTGCAAGCACCGCCTTCTCCAAACCCTGTTCCCCTTCAGAAGCTGCCTTCTCTGTCTCAAGCACTGTCAGCATCAAGGCCTGCTTTTCAGGAGCCTCATCTTTACTCAGGCCCACAGCATCTTTTGCTGCCGCTTGTCCTGTGGAGTCTGACCCCCCTTCGCCCAGCCTTCTGGCCCCTTCTGCTTCTGCTCCTGCCTCTGCTCCCCTTTCTATACCTGGAAAAATCTCCCTTTTCTCTGTGAACTCTTCTACCAGTTCTGATTGCTCTGCTGTTGGCTTCCATGCCCTCAAGGGAGCCTCATGAACAACTCCTGCTTCTCCCCACAGCGCTGCCTCCCCTTTTCCCTGTACTTTGTCAGCGTCTCTGTGCTGGGGCACTTCATCTTCCTCCATTGCTTCTTTCTTCTCCAGTGTATACTTTTCTTGTGCCAATTGCTGGGATTCCTTCTTTGAGTTGATTGCTGCTGTTTCATCCACCACTAAATTCATTGTTGGTGCTATAAAAATAAGGTTAGAAATCAAGGTTACTTTAATTCCAAGTGAACAAAGGAGGAGATGCTATAATCTTCTATAACACTATTTACAGCATGAGATGTTTGTATGTGATATCAAGAGGCCATTGTGTTACATATAAAGTACTTTCTCCATTGAGTCTAAGATACTGACTATAACAAGCACCATGTTTTTCATTATGAAAATTGTTTTTAAATTTAATGAACACATTGATACTAAAGAAAAGCTGAACATCAGAAATGTTTAAAATAAGCAGCAATAAGCAAAAAAAAAAAATCCTCATGGCCCCATATCTTCATCAATAAAATCTTCACCTCACTCTTTCTCTTGGCTCCCACTCTCTTTCTCTCCCTCACATACGTACAAACACATACAAACTTCCTTTCTTAAAAATAGTAAGTGGAAAAATTAGGCAATAAGAAAAATAGTGAGCATTATCTTCTTATAGGTTATTATTTTCTTTGTCTCTTTTTCTTTCTTTATTCCTTTTGTTGTTGTTATTGTTGTTGTTGTTCTTGTTTTTCTGTCAGCGTCTCACTTTGTCACCCAGGCTGGAGGGCAGCGGTGTGAACATGGCCCACTTCAGCCTCTACCTCCTGGTCTCAAGCAATCCTTCTGCCTTAGCCTCTCGAGTAGCTGGGACCATAGGTGCATGACACTATGTGAGGCTAGTTTTGTTTTTGGTTTGGTTTGGTTTTGTTTGTAGAGACAGAGTCTCCATGTTGTCCTGGCTGACTTCCAACACCTGGGTCTCAAACTCCCAAATTGTTGGGATTACCGGTGTGAGCCAGTGTACTGGCCCTGAAATCATTATTTTCTATAGCAGCATAATATGTCTGTCTTCTGCCTATGTTTCTTGTACTCACATGGGCCTTTAGCAACACAATCATAATACAGTGTGAACTGATCTTTCTCATTCCCAGATGATAAGCTGTTATATCTAGATTTAGTCATCACAAATTGGTGTCTTTAGTAAAAAGTCTTACCTTTGTAGCTCAAGGTAAGACTTTTTACTAAAGACACCAATTTGTGTTACCTCTCACCTGTGTTCAGAAACTAATTTGCCTTTGGCAAAACAGGATCACAGAGTAAGACAGGACTTTGTAGACTGGGACAGTTTTCAGCATAAATAATCATCTTCAGGTACAAGTTTTCATCCATAATTTCCTGGCAAACCTGGATGCACAAGCTACCATAGTTCATAGTTCGATAAATATAGGTTTCACATGTTTTTAATGGTACCAAGTGGATTTTTTATTATTTAATAAAGTTATATATCTGTTCTGAAATATGCAAGCAAAATAAGTAAAGAAAGGCATGTTATGCCAAATACCTAAAGCATTTCAATTTCCCAACTGCAGAATAGTACTTAGGGAGCAAGGAGCTTTGAAAAGGGTCATCCTAATAATTTATATCAATTTAATCTTCTTTTTCATTTATAAAAAAAAACACTGGACTAGATTGTATAAAATAAGTTATATCAAGGTGGCAAACTCTAAATTACAAAAACTTATAAAGTAGGCAAGTGTTCCTCATTTGTTTTTTACTTGCTTGCCTTCTTGGCTAGCCATCTTACCTGCCACATCATCACCAGCAACCTACCAGAAGCCTGGAGTTCTGATCTTTCTCACTCCTTCTCTACTTTATACCCCATTCAAGACTGTCTTACCATTCCATTACCTCTTCTAACCCACAACATGGTTATCCTTTGTTGTGTTTCCTCGGTCTATTGCCAGCTACTATGATAAACCATTTTGAGGTAAAGCAATAACTGTTCATATTACATTTTCCTTAAAACGTGTTTGGGGCCGGGCACGGTGGCTCAAGCCTGTAATCCCAGCACTTTGGGAGGCCGAGGCGGGCAGATCACGAGGTCAAGAGATCAAGAGATCAAGACTATCCTGGCCAATATGGTGAAACCCCCTCTCTACTAAAAATCCAACAAAATTAGCTGGGTGTGGTGGCACGTGCCTGTAGTCCCAGCTACCCGGGACTTTTGAAAAATATTTAATTTAAGAGAATAAGCAATATTCACAGACAGTGGTAATTTGATTTCGTGGAATAAGTGTGTACTTGGAAGTCAGACTGACCTGGGTAAAAAATGCCAGCTCTGCCACTTACCATATAAACTTGGGAAATAACATCTCTCTAATCTTTCATTTTCTTATCCATAAAATGGGAATAGCAATGCTATACTCACAGAATCTTTGACAATGAGATAATTTATGTAAAATGCTTAGCACAATGCCTGGCATAAAGAAACCCCTAATAATCTTCCTTGCATACACCTTTCATTGCTTACAAATAATTAGATTTTCTTGCTTGAATTCAGTTTGATCAATAATAACCAGTATCTCCGCATTGCAGAATAAATGTCTGGAAAGGTGTGCCTGAATTCCTCTAGTTGAATGCCCACTATAAAAGATGCAGATTCTCTAAGCTCAGGGTTCCCCTCTTGTAACTCAGCCCACTTCATATTCAAGTGTTACCTGGCCCTCCTCATGTTGCCAAGGGAGAGTTAGAGCTCAGGGAACCAGCATAAATATAGGTACTCTGGCTATTGCTTTTTGCTGTGAGCAACAAAGTCCTTTTTCTCTGACGCAGAAGTCTTATGTCTTCTGCCAGGATCTATAACACTGTGGCTGCCTAAGTTGTTGCTTGAAAGAAGGGTAACATCTCAAATGCCTCACAGTGCTTGATGAGAATTATTAAATATTGAAGGTATGATAATGTGACCATTTGATGAATAAATGAATATCTTTCCCTGCCCCCATATACATACATATATTCAAGTCAGGACATTTTTTAAAAGTCATTCAATACATACCAGAAAACCTGGTGATTTTAAGAATATAGGAAGTTTGAACAGATTTGTATGAGTCATGGTGTGTTGGAACACTCTAATTGGAACTCTTACAGATGGAATACTTACTACCAAGGGCCAGGTCATATGCTAATGGCAATGAATCCTTTCCTAATTAAAAAAAAAAAAGTTCAAATGAATCATTGTGAAATGTACCATGGTTCTCCATGGCTCCAATTGGGTCAGTTAAGGCAAGTTTGTCTACTCGTTCAACTATCTGGGAGGCAGGCTATTGAAATAAGACTGATCTGAAAATTCCTACCAGTATTGTAAAATCTAACATCCCTTTTTAAATCCAAGGCATCAATATATTCAAAAAAGAATAATAAATTTATACCTTATGTTAGTTTTAAAGCTCCCCTTAGGGCCTGTCAAGTACCTTTGGCCATGCTATTTCATTAGTTGAAAAGAAAAAAAAAAGGTGGCAGAAGGAAAAAACAAGAATAGGAAAGGTGGAAACAGGTTGTTTTTGCAGAGAATTTCTGAAGGTCATTCCGAGGTAATGATGTGCCCTTACCGCCGCTTGTGTCAACCTCCAGCTTCCTTGGTGGCTTCCCACCCTCATCTTCGCTGCTGACACCAGACTCAGCATCATGGGAACAGTGGTAGCCCGATGCCAAGGCTTCTGTTATTATCTGTCCAGCTTATTGGGGGTCACACAAAATGTCAAAAGGTGTAAAAACAGGTCATGGGAACATTGCTGAGCTATTTCACATCATTTACACAAGTGGGGTCAATTTAAATCCATTTACATTAAAATGTAACTTTGTTTTAAAAATCTCTGAAACATAAAATCTCCCAAACTATGATTTCAAAAAGCAAACACAATACACAAGAGAAGATCATGAAGTAAAGAAATCCATGCAGAGAAATACTTGCATTTAAAAAAAAGGCAACAGCCAGAAGCAGTGACAGGTTTGCCAAATGCACATGCGATGAAATGATTGAAAAAAGCAGTTTAGTTGCATTTTCCCTTCTAGGAATGTGTGCTATGGCTTTTACGACAATAATCATCATTGCTTTTTTAAATTGCTAAAACTACTAGAGCTGACTACTCTATGAGTATTTCATCCATTAGTAGATTTTAGTGATTTGACCCCAATATTCACTCTGTGTGGACAGAAGCAAAAAAGCTATTACACGATTCCTGTAAATTTGACAGTAAAAGCTATTGTAGAAATTCCTGTTATCTGTAATTGGTTACTACCATGGACTTCAGGATCACAGAGACCTAAATTCAGGTCTCATATTACACAATAACTATATTACATTGAGCAAGTATTTTGGCCTAAGCCAAAGCCTCGGTTTACCTATCTGTCAAAAAGAATTACCTATTCAATGGTTTTTGAGAGGTTTAAATGAAATAATATAGAGAGAGCATGTTCATCTTCCACTTATTAGCAGGTATCCAGGAACTTAATAAATAACAGTGATGATGATGATGATGTTGATAAACATTTCTAAGTATCATTACCCAATGTGGTAAAATTCTAGGCCAAACTGTAAAGCCAATTATGTTTGTCTTTAGTTTCTGACAATTCCCTGTCTACCTCCCTTGCTTATCATCTGATGACCCATATAATAAATCCCATAAATCCCTGACATTACCATTATATTACCTCCTGATTAACAAAAGTTATTTCAAATAACACTAGACTGAGGTGTCTTCTGGCATAAGAACATGGTATTTCTGAAACCAATTAACTCCTTTCCTTTCTTCCTTTCTTTTCTTTTTTTCTTCTTTCCTTTTCCTCCCTCCCTTCCTCCCTTCCTCCCTTTCTTCCTTCCCTCCCTTGCTCCTTCCTTCCTTCCTTCTTTCCTTCCTTCCTTTCCCTCCTTCCTTCCTTTCTTCATCCTCCCCTGATATTCTGTTCCAGCAGATACAAAGACTTACTTTGAGAAAACAGAACTAGAATGTAGTTTCTTGCTTAGTTTAAGGTGAACTGCTAAGAGGTAATTATTTACTGACCCCTCTGTATTTGGAAAGAAATAGTGAGATACCTGCCTCAAATCAGTTTTGGAAGAAAAAATGTGACTTAACAATATTAGGAGGAAAAACATAAATGAAAAGAGGGAAATAATATAGTTCAAATATATTCTCTTTTAAAAATATTTGAACATCACTTTTCCTCGTTCATCCAATATAACAAAAGTTTTTTACAGTAAGAGTTTAGCGATGATATCAATTCATGACCATGAAGTAACAGTTGGATTTGCTATCAAGTTTTCATTTTAGAAATTTTATGAACATAATACATATGATTTAAATATCATCTTACTATAATAATGTGAATACTGTATATCTAGAGAATTCAAATAAGCAATGTTTTAGGTTTTGCATGTAAATTTGTTTGGCAGTTACATGAAGCTTTATTCCAACAGTGCTAAAACATCAAAGTTTTTTCCAAGTAGTCTACAGGGTATAAAAAATATAGTTTACAATATTAATAATAAACAACAATTAAGCAATTAGCAGCTACTGAACCAAAAGACTATTATAAGAAGCCAAATGATACTAGCATAATCTGAAAATTAAAACTCACTCAGAAGTGATAGTGAGGTCTGTAGTCCCTCTGTCTCAGGGATGTAATCACCACTTGCCCACATCTGCTGGCTTGCCCCTGGAGGATTAGCCTTTGGAAGTAGATGATAGCCTGTATAGTCTGGTGTTGCCTATTTCAGGTTCAGCAAGAATGTGACCCTGGCCTAAGTACCAAGGACTCACTAGGTGTGAAACTAGAAAAGGCTTCACTTGGTCATTTTTCTCAGATGTTCTTCTGAAACTGAAACTTGAAAGCAAGAACTTGGCTGGTGTCTAAACCCAACTGTTTCCCACCCATACTAAAAGAGGACTGCATGTTGAGACTCCCATTTCAACACATCACTTTGTTGCTTCTCTCTATTTAGCTCTTCATCCCCTAAGGCTCCTGTCCTTTACCTGTCAATAAAGGTGACCACTAGAGGCAAAGGTAATTGTCAGTTCTCAGAGCATTAGTTGCAAAATGGAATTGTCACACACAGAGAATTTCTTAGAAAATCAGCTTTTTTCCCACTCAAATGATATATTATACTTTAAGGTATTTTTTTAAATATCAAAATATTCTTATATTACAATGTCAGCTTTTTAAATATAAAAACAAATATATTTTAAATAATATGTATTGTATTTTCCTTAAATATGGAGACAGTATTTAGATATATTATCCAAAGTTTGTAAAAAATTAAAGGATACAAAGGAGAAAATAATTATCATTTCACTACTCAGAGAAAACTATTAGTTAACATTTTAATAGATTTCCAAGTAGTTTTTACTAGATTCTTACTAAAAGTAGCATTTAATGTACCACTTTATTAATTTAGCAATGTATTGTGACTTCCCATATCATTAAATTTAAAAGACTCTTCAGTAACACATAAAACATTCTAATAAAGTCCTACTGAATTTTGATTCATCAATTGCCTATTGTTAAATATTTAGTTATTTCTATTATTTTGTGATTATAAAGCTATATTAAGCACCACTTACAATCATTTTCACACGTATTTCTGACTATTCTTTTAGGACAAATTCCTAAAATAGGAATTGCTATGAATTTTTTATACGTATTTCTAAATGTTCTTTTTAAGAAGACATATGATGAGCAATGTCATCAATAATGACTGCAAGTTCTATGTGCCTGCACTATTTTCACAGTTCCCACCAATTCTTTATTTGATAATTTAGTAATTGAGGTAGTGGCAAGGACAGAGCTTTCAATATTAGTAACAAGCTTTCCTTTTGTGAATTTCCTGCTATACAATGTACATTCTTCTGTTATGATGTTTGCCTTTTTATTGATTTGTAAGAACTCTTCATGTATTACAAACATCAATCATCTTTTCTAACTTTTATTTTAGACTCAGGGGGTACATATGCAGATTTCTTACATGAGTAAATTGCCTGTCACTGAGATTTGGTATGCAAATGACCCATCACCCATGCAGCAAACATAATACCCAATAAGAAGTTTTTCAACCCACGGCCCGCTTTCACCTTCCCAGCCTAGTAGTACCCAACGTCTATTATTGCCATCTTTATATCCATACAAACAATATTTTTGTCATATCCATGTTGCAAATATTTCCTCTAGAGTTTGTTTTTCTGTATAGTTGTATGTTATTGCTGTTATTGCTGCTGCTATTGCAAAGAATTTTACATTACTCAGTACTATTTCTTCCAAATCCCAAAATATTATTTTTGGGATTTGTAGACATTCTACATCAAATTTTGGATTTAATCTGGCAAAAATTACCATCATCTTGATAGTTAGTCTTCTATTCAAATAGTGGGAGTGATTTCGCATTTATCATATTTCTTTTTCATCCTCTTTGTGTGGAATAGCATATTTTTCTTATTAAGTCCATGTGTTAGGCTTTTCTTTCTTATACATTTCTTAAAGTCTGATTATGAGCATTCCTCCATTATGGTTTATTACTTTTATTGTTGTTATAGTTTGAGTGGGGGAGTTGTTTGAGGCTATAGTTTGAAATTGGTCACCTTACAAACACCACTTGTTGGCACTAATAATTGCAGTTAATTAATTATCCAGTGAGTTGGGTTTTTTTTTCTCTTAAATCCAAGACTTACTTAGAGTACTGCTTTCAAATTTCCAATTTTTCTGGTGAAACTTAATTATATTTTATAAATAATTTCTATTTTTATTGTATCGTTATCACGCAATGTGGATTCAACAAATTCTGCTCTATGAGGCTGTAAAAAAGGCACATAGAGAATAATAGTTACATGATAATTCAACCTTCTAAATTGTATTAGTCCTTTTTTCCTTGTCCTTATGTATTGTGAAAAGGACTAATGTTTATGTTAAATAAAAATGAGAGTTGTTCATTCTGTGTTTTCCATTACGAGGATGGTTAGCTTCTTGAAGGTTCTTAAATCCCACTGGGATACAGATCTTCCTCACAAAGGTTAAGCTGAAATAGTTTCCAATGCCAATTCAGTGACCCAAGAGCTAGAGGAGAAAGGAAAGGAAAGTGGAGCTTTGAAGCCTCTTAGCAGAAATGAACTTCACTGTGTTACTTTCCTATGGTTGCAAGAGCTCCTAGGCTTGGTTAGACTCTTGGCAATGGCATCTTCTTTGGTAGGGAAATGCCTCTATGAATTCAGGGGATAAGACCCTCTACCAGTCAGTGCAGCTGACTTTTTGCTGGTGTTGCCTCACAAGCTTTCCTGGGGGCGGCAACAGTGAAGAACGCTGAACAGCTAGAAGCCTGCACACCATGTTTCTGCTTCCTCACAGCTTGCCCATGCTTCCAGCCTCTTCTAATCCTTGAAATCTAGGATGACTTCTTTTTTTAATTCCCTTGAGGATGCTCCTCTTTCTTGTGGGTAACAAACCTAAGATAGCTCTTGATGTCTTTCTCTAATTTGCCCTCATGTGGCAAATTCCTTGCATTTTGTGGCATCTGGATGGTACCTTCCTTACACACAGAAAAACATTTTTTAAACTTTGTAAAACATTTAAACTGCTATTTATATACATTATTCCTCAATTAAAATAGAACGGGGAGAAAGCAAAATCAGGTACCTGAACTCATATTACCAAATGAACTAAATTTCACAGTGTTTCTGATTAGCATTCTCCTTAAAAGTTGATTTATAGCCTTCATAGCACTTGCTGCTATGTTAATGTAGAAACTTAGAAACTCACTGCAATAATTCAACTGCTTTTGTGGAAGCAAATCAAATCACATCTTAAAATTCATGCCATCACAAGTGAGATGTAAACGTTGACACTTTAATACCTACTAGTCAAGATGCAAACTGAATTATTAAATGTTTACTAAATAAAAAACATTCTTATTCTTTGGAAACATTATTTATGTGGTTTAAATGAATAATTTGGAAACTTTCATATATTCTTGACCATAAACTTTGATTTAACAAAAAAATAAAATATTTAGAATGATGATGATGAAGGTTGTAATTTTTCAGGCCAGAGTTGCAGGGTAGCATTTTCTCTTTTCTGATTTTTTTGTAATTCTTTGCTTATTTTGTTTCTTTCTTTCTCTTTTATTCCCCCACCTTTCCACAATTTTACACATCCTCTAGGCCATTTTTCTCCTTGAAAATAATGTAAAAAGGGGCAAAACAAAGCCACGGTATTTCTGTCCTGTAATTGCCTATTCTCCATGATATAGCCTTAGATATCATGGTTGGCCAGGACAGATAAAAAGAAAATATGCAGAGGAATAAGAAGGAAAGTCCAAGAAATCATCCAAGAACTTCAATTTACTGTGTATCTTGGAGGCTTCAGGGGTTTTGTTTGTCTGTTTTTACAGTATAGGAGACTCCCCTTATCTGCAGAGTATACATTCCACACCCCTAGCCGATGCTTGAAACAGTAGATAGTATGAAACTCTATATATACTATGCTTTTTCCTATACATGCATCCTTATAACAAAGTTTAATTTATAAATTAAGCACAAAAGAAATTAACAACAATAACTAATAATAAAATAGAAAATTATAACAATACACTATAATAAAAGATACATTGATGTGGTCGCTCTCTTTTCTCTCTCTCTCTCTCTCTCTGTCTTATTGCACTGTACTCATCTATTTTCAGACTGAGGTTAACCATGAGTAACTGAAACTGCAGATAAGCGGGTCAACTGTGCTATGTATTTTCTAGCCAATAGTGTCTGAGCGGTTTGGGCAGTAGAAAAGTAAGAAGTAGAACCACTAATACATATAAATTTAATAAATGATTTAAGCCATGAAACAAAAGTACTAGTTATTCTATTTCAGACTTACTTGAATCCTCATTATTGGCTCCTTCTTCCAGGTTCCCAAATGTCAAAACACAAATGCTCTAATTTGGTATTTATTACATCTTTTACATTCTCTATACTGTATGTTCAATGACATCTAATTCATTCTCTTTCCTATGCTGTTTTAAACAACACAAATTGATCCCATCTTAAAATATGTTAAAAATCCTGAACAATTGAATATCAGAAGGTTTGCCAAGAATTTTCATCTGTATTTTAAGAATGTAAGGGCTGGGAGTGGTGGCTCATGCCTGTAATCCCAGCACTTTGGGAGGCAGAGGTGGGCAGATCACAAGGTCGGGAGATCAAGACCATCCTGGCTAACATGACAAAACCCTGTCTCTACTAAAAATACAAAAAGTTAGCTGGGCATGGGCATGATGGCATGTGCTTGTAGTCCCAGCTACTTGGAGGCTGAGGCAGGAGAATCACTTGAACCTGGGAGGCAGGGGTTGCATGAGCCAAAATCGTGCCACAGCACTCCAGTCTGGGTGACAGAGCGAGACTCCGTCTCAAAACAAAACAAAAAAGAATGTAAGAAGGCCATAAAACATCATAAAAATATTCTGAAGCTTATTCTAAGTTCCTGGTCACCTTGAAAACTATCCCTATGCTTTAATCATTCTTTGTATAGCCAGTCGATGGTCTTTCCAACAACTCACCACGACAAAATTCATAACTAACATCATCTACCTACACAGTGAAGATGTTCTTGTGTGGTCTTTGACATTGACACATGGCCCACAAAATACTAGGATTAATTACAAACTGAAGACCACAGCTGTTCAAAGACAGTTGCAGAGAAAGCTAAAGTTTATCCTCCATGTAGTAGCCAGCATAATCTTCTCCAAATGTTCAGATCATGCTATAGTGGGCTCACATCTTTCTAGAGGAATGATTTCCTAACTCAGAATAAATTCCTCCCCATGACCTGTGAGTTTCCTCCTCCGACCTCATCTTGTACTACTCTCTCCTTGTTTACTCGGCTCCTGTCACACTGACCTTTCCAAATCCTTCATTCAGCAACTACGCTCCCAACTTGGGGCCATTGCACTTGCTGGACCCCCTGCTCCCTGTGTTCTTTGTGCAGATGACAGAGTGGACTCCCTCTGCTCTTCATTCATCTCTGTTCAGATGTCCCATCATTAGAGAGGCCATCCCTAAAACACCACCCCTCCCTCAAGCCATCAGTCTATTATCCCCTTACCCAGGTTTATTTTCCTTCTATCATTTAGCCCAGATACCCTCACATGCTTATTTTTCAGTTGGTAGTCATATCTCCCTCCTAGAACATAAAATTGATGCGGAAAGGGACTGTTATGTTCACACTGAGGACAGTGTGTGGCATAAAGCATATTCTCAGCAAATATATATTGACTGAAGAGGTCTATTAGAACAACTACAGGCTTCCACAGGTCATTCAGAAATTGTATTTAGACCTCAACCCATAACACTTGACTTTCGTGTTCTTTCATCAGGAACATTTTATCTTGCCTGCCTGATGACAAAATTGCATTTCATCTTAGTTGTACTATTATTTAGGTTCAAATTGCCTGGTCAAACACTATGACTTTTCCTGATTCACATACAAGAATAAAAAATGCTTGCTTCTATATGCATTTTACATTTTAATTTACATTAAAATATACTACTCTTAGTTCATTTATATTTACCATGTATAAATTAAATTGACTTCACAAATTAATGTTCTTGAGTTATTCCACTGTTAGAACATATTGCCAAGATTGTGTCACAATGCATCATGACAGTTTAAGCTGAAAATAATAGAAAGAAAATAAACATTAAAATGACACTATGCCCTGCAATACTGGATTAACACCCAAGAACACTGTCTCATTGTAGCTAGCAATTATAATCTTTCACTTTATCTGCTTCACTGTGGACAGCACATCTTTTATTCAATTCGTCTGATTTGTTGATGGACTGGACAAAGTCCAGTTAAATAACACATGCTATGAAGTAGTTAGAAGGAAAATATCATTTTATGGAATCAACCTTAAAGGTATGAAGGCAATGGCTATACTTTACTCATTTATCTACTGCTATGAGCTCAAGTAAAAACAATTCAATTTAAATTGTGTTAGCTTAGAGTCTATAAAACAGCATTAATTATATATTATTTTTAGCCCTTAGGTTTATTTGTAACATAGATTCTTCTTTAACATAATCACAGCTTTTATTATAACTGAAAAATGATTAATTAAGTACCATACAAATGTGAGACGTGATTGTTTACACATTCTCTTGGCATTCTTTCATTTCTACCTAAGGTTCTAGTCAGGAATCTAAGTGAAATATACACGTGCATATATTGTGATTTTATGTGGAATTTTCTTAGAAATCGTTATTCATACAAATTATTTTTGACTTTTAAATGTATTATTTATTAACAAATTTATTGATTCATTTCCCAGAGTATTTATATCTAAAAAACATTAGCCTTACAACTGCTATAATTTACTCAGCCTCAGGATTTTAATAGCATCAATCCTTCCATGTCATTCTGAACATTATACATGGTCTTTGTTCTGTTTTACCTGTTAATGTCATATTTTTCAGTGTGCTTTGTATTCCGTGACTCTAGATTCCCTGGCTTTCACAATCCCCAAATTTTGTTCTTTTATGGAAGATGAACAATAGAACAAAACTATGAGTTCTTACAGAGAAGGCAACATATTTTAAAGAATATGTGCAGTTATATAATACTGTGGCAATATAAAAATAACAGATAAGGTGAATAAGAAGGAAAGAGATGTCATTTGATGTGAAAAGACATTCAGGATATAGTGTCAATTGAAAAAGTCTCAGAAGAAAATGTATAATGTTTCCATCTATATATAAAAATAACATGCATATATGTATCTTTGTAATATATCTATATCTATTTACCTACCTATAATTTCTGGAATCATGCACACACAAAAAATTGCTGTCTACCGTTATTGCTGGATAAAAATAGTAGAGGTTGGGCAAGAAAGACTTTTACTTTCACTTTATTCTTGTCTATTCTGTAAGGTTGAAACTTTTAAACCTAACTTTTGTGAGGAAAAAAAGTTTATCAAAAACCTTAAAATATCTACAATTTTTGAACAAAAATTATACTTATTGAAATCTATCTTAAGAAAATGTTTATAAATTTGAAATAATCTTAGTAATAAGATACTCACTAAAGTATAACAGTAGTGAAAGTAAGAAAATATATAAATGTTCAACAATAAGGAAATGGCTAAATTATGAGAAAACCACAGAATGGCATAACACATAGAGATTAAATATGTTCATAATGATTAAAGATGTGAAAAATGATCATGGTATAACGTTAAGATAAAACACAGACTATATTTTACAAAATATGACAACAAACTTTATGAATCCTAAGTTTATAAATAAAAAGCCTGACCAAATGTTAAAAGTGATCTTTTTGTGTGTGATAAACCTATGAGTAATTTTTCAAAATTACTTTTCTCCATTGTTTAAATGTCATTCCATGTGCAAAGTTAATAAAAAAATTAATAATAGCACATATATTACAACTTAACAAAGATAAATAGTCCCCAACCTTGCCATCTAGTGTTGAATCCACCTTAATAAAAAGATAACAAAATGTTTTAAAATTATAGATGTTATCAAGTCAAGAACATAGGTTTCCCAATATATTTGAGAAAAGTAATAAGCCAATACATTTTTCATTTTACAAACTCAGAGAAAAACAAAAATTACTGTCTTACAGGTGACATGATTATAGTGCCACATCTCTGATATTCTGTAGCCTAATTGTGACCTTCATTATGTATATCCTACTTTACAAAAAAA
This sequence comes from Cacajao melanocephalus, assembly GCA_963573385.1. Lineage (NCBI taxonomy): Eukaryota > Metazoa > Chordata > Mammalia > Primates > Pitheciidae > Cacajao > Cacajao melanocephalus. The sequence continues at coordinate 147,520 of CAUYLG010051082.1, read as the reverse complement.
AAAAGTCTACTTACACAAATCTAGGTAAACAATCTAGTTTTATGAAGTGAAAATTTAAAAAACTGAAAATAATGTCAGTGTTTAATACCTCTACCTTTGTGATTAGCAGCTTGCCAGCTTGTACACATTTTCTAGGTGATACCTTATATGTACCAGAATTTCATAATGAAATTCAAGATCAAAGATTTGAATTATTTTATAAAAGGGTTTCAAATATATTTGAACTAAAATCTTGATTTATATATGAAAAAAAATCTTTTGAAGATGTTCAATGTCTTTGCATTATAATCCTAGGGCAGGGGTTGATGAACTTTTTCTCTAAAGTCCCAGTTTGTAAATTCTTGGGGCTTTGTGCACTATTTAAAAATACAAAACCATTCTTGGCTTGCAGGCTATTTAGAAAACAAGACAAAATAGTAGTGCTTCAGGTTTGGCCCGTGGGCCAAAGTTTGTCAAACTCTGTTCTAGAGTTATTTTTGTTAACTTATTCATATGTCATATGTGTTGCTATACTCCACTATCTAAAACACGTTTTTCATCCTGTATCCCACCTTCAAAATTGTATTTAACCTTTACAGTCTCTCAAATATGGCCTTTATAAAAACTTTCAAAGTGGGCCAGGAGTGATGGCTCACGCCTGTAATCCCAGCAGTTTGGGAGGCCAAGGCAGATGGATCACGAGGTCAAGGAGATCGAGACCATCCTGGCTAACACAGTGAAACTCCATCTCTACTAAAAATACAAGGACTTCATGACTAAAACACCAAAAGCATTGGCAACAAAAGCCAAAATAGACAAATGGAATCTAATTAAACTAAGGAGCTTCTGTACAGCAAAAGAAACAATCATCAGAGTGAACCAGCAACCAACAGAATGGGAAAAAATTTCTGCAATCTACCCATCTGACAAAGAGCTAATATCCAGAGTCTACAAAGAACTAAAACAGATTTACAAGAAAAAACAAACAAACAAAAAAACGCTTTAAAAGTGGGTGAAGGATATGAACAGACATTTTTCCAAAGAAGACATATATGAGGCCAACAAACATATGAAAAAAATGCTCATCATCACAGATTATTAGAGAAATGCAAATCAAAACCACATTGAGATACCATCTCATGCCAATTAGAATGGCAATTATTTAAAAATCTGGAGTCAATAGATGCTGAAGAGGATGTGGAGAAATAGTAACACTTTTACACTGTTGGTGGGAGTGTAGATTAGTTTAGCCATTGTGGAAGACAGTGTGGTGATTCCTCAAGGATCTGGAAATAGAAATTTCATTTGACCCAGCAATCCCATTACTGGGTATATATCCAAAGAATTATAAATCGTTCTATTATAAAGACACATGCACGCATATGTCCACTGCGGCACTGTTTACAGTAGTAAAGACCTGGAACCAACCCAAATGCCCATCAATGACAGACTGGACAGGGAAAATGTGGCACATATACACCATGGAATACTATGCAGCCATAAAAAATGATGAGTTCATGTCTTTTGTAGGGACATAGATGAATCTGGAAACCATCATTCTCAGCAAACTGACACAAGAACAGAAAATCAAACATCACATGTTCTCACTCATAGGCGGATGTTGAACAATGAAAACACATGGATACAGGGAGGAGAGCATCACACACTGGGGTCTGTTGGGGTGGGGGGACTAGGGGAAGGACAGTGGGGGTGTGGGGAGGTTGGGGAGAGATAACATGGGGAGAAATGCCAAATATAGGTGATGGGGGGATGGAGGCAGCAAACCACCTTGCCATGTATGTACCTATGCAACAATCCTGCATGATGTGCACATGCACCCCAGAACCTAAAATACAATAAAAATAAAATTAGCTGGGCATGGTGGCATGTGCCTGGAGTCCCAGCCACTTGGGGGGCTGAGGGAGAAGAATCACTTGAACTTGGAAGGCAGAGGTTTCAGTAAGCCTAGATCAGGCCACTGCACCTCAGCCTGGTGACAGAACAAGACTCTATCCAAAAAACGAAAGAAAAAAGAAAAAATCTTTCAAAGTGTCCTTAAGCAAATGGGACTTCTCTTTCTTTGAAGCCACATAGTATTTTGTACCTTCTCTGATTTTACATAGGACTACTAATCTTTGTATGGTGGTGTGCCAAGACTTACACTCAGCATGTTATGAGAGGAACCCTCTCTTACACATTTTTTATTGACTATGGTGCCTTGTGCATCATAGATTAATAATACTGGTTGAAGTGATAATTATTCAACAACTTCAATCCCTAGAAGTAGACCTCAGTGGTTTAATAGCAGTTTTTAAAAGGGCCTAAAAGTAACGTAGAAACTAAAAGTATTCATATGTTTTTAAAATGCAGCTGAATTTTGTAATATTAAAATGTGAAAACAAATTTTATCTTAAAATCAAGAAGAATATCTGTTGCATTGACAGAGGAGACAGATGAGAGAGGGCAGTAAAAGGACAGTGGAACCAGTTACAGGGCACAGCAGGCTGTGTGACAGCCAAGCGTTGGGCAGGTGCAACCCAGTTGCCCACAGGACACCCCTCAGCCCTTTCACTGTGCTCCTCGAGTTAAGAAAAGCATCAGACCTTCCATGTGTCTAAGGTATGGGGCCTGATTATCCTGATACTCCTTACTCTTCCCATGTCACATGAACACTTCTACACATCCAGGAGCCCCAAGGATCAGAAAGTAACTCAGTTTCAGAGAAGAACTCAAAGAGAAGTTTGGAATCTCGTAAGGAAATTTTACACTATTATCTAAATCTAAATTCATGTTACACAGACATGATAGGAAATCTTTAGAAATTCTGGAAATCTGCCTGAATTCATAACCTAGGAATGCCTCTTTTAGCTGTATAATCTTTGATAATTTATTTAACCTTTTGAAGCCACATTTTATTTTTCATCTGTAAAAAAGGAATAATGATGATAGAACCTAACTTAGAGGGAGATTGGACTTTTGTGAGGATGGAAGGAGTTAACATATATAAGTGTTTAGAACCATGCCTGGAATATAGTAAGCACCTATTAATATTAGCTATATATCTGAAAATCCATATACAGCTCAGAACAAATAGTATCTGTTTAAATAACCTCTAAAAAGCCACACACATCCTTGGCTTCAGACACATACTGTGCTTTATTTGATTCTTGAGATGGAATTCCCATAGGAAGGAATTTACCAAAAATAGGAAACAGGCTGGAGAGACATTATCAAGTAATTTTTTAAGCACAAGAGAAGGCAAACAGCAAGCTGAAAATACATGTATGATTATGTGACAAAGAGAGACACAGGAAAAATCTTGACTCCCCGAAGCATCATCACAATAGTATTTCCCGAGATTTGGCATAATGCAATGACCAAAATCAGCTTCCATGCATGAGGACGATGTCAGCTCAACTTAACGGCCATACTTACCACCTTCCTCCACCCCAGGGAGACCTGCCTTTTTGTCCATCACCTGAGCAGTGCTTTCTTCCCAAAGCTTGCTCTTATCCTTTTCTTCTTTTGCAGAAACAAGTTTCCGGGACTTGTCAGATAAACCCTCTGCAATCCCTTGGGTTCCTTTCTCCATTTCTTCTTTAAGAATATTCTCAAAGCTTTCCTCTATTGGCACTGGCTTGGTCTCCACATCTGCTTTTGTTATTTCTTGGTCTTCAATTTCAATTTCTAAGGACTCCTCAATTGGAAGGTGGGAATTTCCTGGCTCATCATGTTCACTCAGCTCCTGAGAAGATGAACTTCTGGCACTTTCATCTGTACTGTTGTCAGCATGGGCTTCCCTGTCCTCCACTGCAGATTCATCGTCACTGTCACTAGAAGAAGGGTGACTTCTGGATGAAGTTGATGAAGCAGTTTTCATATCTACAAAAAATATAAGTGATGATATTGTTGTTGTTCCGTAAAGCAATTGATTTAATTGTGAAAATTATGTTAGCAATTAATCATACCAAAAATTTTAAAATATAGTTTAGTATAGACTTGATACCTTTTTCCCATATAGTCTACTCAGCCATCCCCAACCTTTTTTATACCAGGGATTGGTTTCATGGAGGACAATTTTTCCATGGACTAGGGTTGAGCGGGGATGGTTTTGGGATGATTCAAGAGCATTACATTTATTGTGCACTTTATTTCTATTATTATTACATTATAATAGATAATGAAATAATTATACAACTCACCGTAATGTAGGATCAGTGGGAGCATTGAGCTTGTTTTCCTGCATCTAGACGGTCCCATTTGGGGGTAATGGGAGACAGTGACAGGCCATCAGGCATTAGATTCTCATAAAGAGTTCACAACATAGAACCCTGGCATGCACAGTTCACAATAGGGTTTCTGCTCCTATGAGGATCTGATGCTGCCACTGATCTAACAGGAGATGGACCTCAGGCAGTAATGCTGGCGATGGGGGATGGGGAGTGGCTGTAAATTCAGATGAAGCTTTGCTGGCTTCCCAGACACTCACCTCTTGCTGTGCAGTCTGGTTCCTAATAGGGCATGAACCCTGTACCAATCCGTAGCCCAGGGAATAGACCCCTGGTCTAAATGATTGTTAGGATAAAGAAAACCTACCAAATCGATGGACTATGTGAGCATGTAGAATTTTTCAATAGATCACATATAACTATAAACCATCCATTTTATTTTGTTTTTTGAAAGTCATTTTACTGAAAAATCTTTGTAAATATCCATTTTGTTATATAAAAAATGAGTGATCATTTGTCTCGTCAACAAAAGCATTTATCTATTTATTTCCCTCTATCAGCACAGTATTCTGTGTGCATGAAACTTAAATTGTTACCTACTGTACCATCCACCGCCCTGGGATATTTTGGTATCTGGACATAGTAAGATCTATGTATTTGCCCAGTACGTAGACAAATATTTTTAGGCGATACTTGCGTGTGTGTGTGTGCGCATAAATGGAGATTTTTATCTTATTTTGAGCTCTGCAGAAGCAGAAGCTGAGATGAAGATTCATGTGCAAGAGATATATTAAAGATGTGCTCCAGGAGAACTCTTAAGGGAGTGGGGGAAGCAAGGGAAGGAAAGGCAGAAATCAATCAAGGGAGCTATTTCCAGCCCCATCTCAATCTCAGCCTGATCCCATGGGCACTTCTGAAGTGTAAGCTATATTAGGATATAATTTATATTAGGCAGGAGCTGGGCTTTCACACTTTGGAAAAGTCAGACATTGGCCATGGGCCACCCTAGGGGAATGTAAACTCTCCGGCATTTCTAGGTTGTTTGAGTCTGAGGTTGAAGCACCTCCCGTAGTCCAGGGAAATCCTCTGAAAAAGCTGAAGGGAGCAGAAGATGGGAGATGGGTGAACAAAGTTGGTAAAAGAGATTCTGGGAGATCTAGGCAGTATGATGACAGATATGCAGTCTAGAAACTTACAGTAGCCACAACTGGCTTATGTACTACCCAAAATGTTTTAACAATTTCCCATAAAGTACCATACACACTGAATCTCAATAAGGAAGCTGAACAGCATAAAAATCCCTGCATACGTTGCTATGGGCCAGAGAAATACAATCTTGCTCTTGCTTTTCTAACCAATACATCTATGTTTGTGGTTTTTTTAAAATAAATATACTTTTAAATAAAGTATCTAACATTTAACTGCTACATGGCTTTTTTGTTTTCTCTGTACTCCTTACTCTTTTTTCTGCTTCTTTTTCTTTATTATTATTATTATAAAGGGTAGAACATGTGGTGGTTCCACTGGGGCTTGGATTTTCTGTTTCTTTATTTCTTTTAGTTCCATGTGGCAGCTGCACTGATGGCTGTAGCAGCTAATGTGGACTTTAAGGGAAGAAATACCTGTCTTTGTCCTTATCCTCTTCTCTCCATGCCTCCAGCCCTGCCGGCTCTCCATGACAGGTCTTAGCATTTTAAATATAGTCTCAGAGACATATCAGAGTTTCCACAAAGATTTGAGAGATGCTACACAGCAGTAAAAAACAAACTCAAAAAGCCTTTAAGCAACAGAGCCCCTTAAGCGTAAGCCCATTTGCTTTTATCTCCTGATACCTTGACAAACACTAGATGACTACTATTTTTCAAATAAATTACATACTCCAGCTACTCATTCTTTATTCTTTATTTTATAAAATCTGGATATGCTGTCTCCCTGGTAGAAAATGTAGCAGATCAAGGAGAGTTCTTCCCTGTCTTATTTGTATCAGTTCAGAAACTTTAGGGTATATGAGCTCCCCTTTCCCTTCAGAGTCTTGTTTCTTGTTTAAAAAAGAACATCAGCTCTGATTTATTAGCAGTTTAATCAATGGCTTTCATTAATTACATAGTTAGCTAGGACTCAATGTTATACTCGTTCTGAGCTCCAAAAATATACCTATCATCTGAATATGGAAATGATGACTCTTACTTTTGGCTCTAAGAATTGGTCATACAATTTTTAAAAAAATGAGTGCTCCTCTGCCTTTCTTTAGTAGCTTCCATTAATTTTATTATTTTATTTCAAAGGGCTGAAATACACTCTGGTTCAAGTTTGAGTCAGTCCTTCAGAGAAGAAAAACAGGAGAATGGATGGCCTCGAAGTGGCCAGGGCACCTGACCTCCTATACAAATTCATTTCAGTTTTCAAATTTCTCCCTAACCTCATGCTATAATTTAGTTTTACTCTCATTTCTTGCTCTCATTTACATACACAGACACTGGGGTAAGACCTTGCCTATAAAAAAGCTAAAAAAGCTTCAGGGTCATGGAATAGGATTTTCAAAACTAATTTTATTTATTCTGTTAGAAATAAAGCAAATGCTTATATTAAAAAAAAAAACTTTGAGAGCACATATGTGAATTTGCTTTGTCATTAGGAGAGAAAAATTATCTTGGAAGCATGTTGATAAACAGCTATGCCTTCTACCCAATTCCATTTGTCCATGTGTTCCCTTCTGGTAGTGATGCCAAAAGAACCTGCTTGTGCTTGTTTTGGCAAAGAAAAGATCTGCCCTCATTGCCTGAGGTCTCGGCCAAAGCCAGCGAGTTTGGTGCTATTGTTCCATGTCCTAAATCTTTGACTTTTTTCTTTCCACATTTAGGAGCTTTCCAGACCCTTCTTCCTTTTTCACATCATTGATAACCATTTCTTTCTTTCTTTTTTTTTTTTTTTGGCATCGCTATAATTTAAATCTTGTTTCACACAGCATGAGATTGAGAGAAAATAGCATATACTTCTGTACAACAAACCCTGGTTTGTTGTTGTCCCAATCACAGCTCAGCTACTTATTAGTGTCAGCTTTGGTTATGCAACTTAACTTCTCTAAGCCTCTGTTTTCTTAACTGTAAAATGGGGATAATTTTACTTGCTCTCCTTATGTAATTGTAGAAATTACATGAGCAAAAAATTTAACCTAATCAAATGAAATAATTTTTTATGGATTAGTCTTTTTTCCTCTATGACATCATACATGTACTATATTCTAATAAGTTTCTCTCTCATAATTTCTTTCTTGTGATATTAAGAGTTATATCACTACTACTATGGTAAAAGTAAAACTAATCGTGATTATGCACCTACTATAAACCAAACCATGAACTAGCACCATACAAACATCTCACTTAGTCCTATGGAATAATAGTTACCTTCTATTTTGAGATTCAGAAAGAAAGGTCCAAAGAGGTTCAATGGTACCCAATGTCCATTAGCTAGTAAGTAGCTAGCAAGTTTTGTTAAATGCTCCTTGGTAATGATATACTGCAATAAAACCAAAATCCCTCTATTTGCTAAAAGGCCTTCAGACAGAAGTACCCACAGCCATGAACCCATCATTGCTTCTCTTAGCTAACTTTTCACTGCTACCACTCAAGAATGGCAGACAGGAAATTGTTCTCTCTCAAAAATCAGAACTCATAAAATGTGTAGTCTGTCCTCGCTTTTATATCTGTAGTGGTCATTCTACATTTGGTCCACCACTCTAGAGCCCAGAGTCCATTTAACATATTCTGAGGCACTGAATATGAATACAAATCAAAAGCAAAGGTAGCAATCAAAGTCTTCCTTAATTTCTTTACAACATTGACCATGATGCTGTTTGTATGAAAATATACATGTTATTCAGTTACTTAGCAAGTAACTATGGAACACTGTGGGGACAGTCACAAAAATGGTGTGTGTGTGTGTGTGTGTGCTTTGTATGCCAGCAATCCTCACTGTTTATACTGCCCGATTGCCAGTTTGATACACCTGACCAAGGGTACCAGCCACACACACACCCAAAGTCAACATCAGTCCAACAAATCCAGGATAAAGTCTGCACTCCCTTCCTCATAACTGAGGTACTGAGTTGTCCTTCACTTTTCTTCCAACTTACACAGATTCAGTTGTCCACTAAATACATATTGAGAACTTCCTGTGTGCCAGACAATGTTCTACAAGAGAACAGAAGCCTTGGTCCTTGCTTCTACCTACAATACACACTCAAAACAGAGATTGACTAGCTATCTACCTTTTTTTGCATGAGAGCAACAGATCATCTGCACATGTTCATAATGGTATTGGTTCACTCTAACAGTGACTGTAGATGACTCTCCATGCCACATGCTTATTACCGTCAGTAGCAAAATTGTCCGTTTTAAACCAATGACAAGACCTGACCTTCGTTTTCAATCATTTTCTCACTTGCTAGCAAGAAGCATGATTTTACCACAGTTTAAATTCACCATTTCCTTCATTAGTGTCCTGATTTTAACACTTTGTTTTTGATTTATTAGCTGGAAGCACATACAGAAACTGCAGTTTAAGTTCACAAACTAAAATGAGTAAATGCAATTAAAATTGAAAATCATCTCAGCGACAACCTAGTGGATCCAACAGGCTTTTCAACTCTAATACCATTCAAGTTTCACCTTCCTATTCCTTAGTCCAAGAGTTCACAGCAAAATCTGCATATATGCTGCTCCTATTTTCTTCAAATTAGCCATGACACATGAATTTCTATATCCTACTATTAGTTATATAAATAGTTCTGTCTTCATGACACTCACAAGTTCACGAAAATCTATTTCTATTCTATATCAGTTCAATCAATATCTTCATGTACAGTAACAGCTAATTAGACAAGTGCTTTATACTCAATAAATATTATAGGATGAAACTGTGCTTAATGAAAATAAAAGTATACATTATCCAATTCCAGCTATGAAGAGTAACTGGTTTTTAGTCTCAATAGGGAACATATGCTTTCATACTGATGGTTATTAACATCAGTTGAAATATCTCAAATCATCAGTGAGACAAGTATGTGGAAGAATGCATATCCACAAGTAAATGAAGATAGAGCAGGAGGAGAATAAAACAAATAAAATAAAATTTTCTTCATACTTGCCTTTAATTGCACTTTCTAAACATTAAAATAAAATGTTAAAACAGTGATAATGCAATCAAATCATGTGTCACATTGTGCTTCATATATTATTTTCATTCATCTATTGATCTAGTCAATCAGCCCTTCTTCATTCACAAGAGTTCACTGAGTGTCTAGGTAATGCCTTTGTTTTCTACGAGGCAGATTAAAACTATAGAGAAACAATTCATAGAAAAGTATTTTTGTGTGAATAGAAGGATGGTTCTACATTTCAGTATTCACCTGAAGTTATGACTTCCTGCTTCAACAATAGAAAAATGACTATGGATTGGGAAATTATTACCATTAAGAAACATTTAAGTTTGATTGACCATGCAAAAAATCATATATATTATATGTATGATTCGATCAGAAGCCATCTATAATATTCCCATAATCCTCTCTGATCCAAGAAGTAGACACATTACACTGAAGTCCAAGGGTGCATCTCACAACACATAGAATTTCAACACAGGAGCAGCCTACAACCCTACACTTCTTTTCAAACCCAGAGTAAAGCCGAAAAATTAATGATAAGATTCTTAAAATCATAAGCCAATTAAGTACAATATTATTGTGATTCTGGGACTTTAAAAGTTTATAGGATCTACTTCTTCAACAGACTGAAAAATAGTGTACATGAAATTATCTTTCTTACTAAAAAAAAGTACTTCAAGTCTTACTTTCTTTTTTTAAATTCTGGAAGAAGTCTCTTCTCTATCTCTACTTTGACCTCAATCTGTCTAATCTTTCTCAAAAGGTGCTAGTCTTTTTTCTATTACTAATTTTTAAATTTATAATTGACACATAATTATTGCACATATTTAAGAGATACAATGTGATGTTTCAATGCATGTATACATAGTATGATGATCAAATTGGGGTAATTACATATATATCACTTTAAACATTCATCATTTCCTTGTGGCTATAACATTCAAAAATCTAGCTATCTTGAAATATATATTACATTGTTATTTGCTATAGTCACCGTATTGTGTAGTAAAATACCAGAACGTATTCTTCCTGTCTAACTGTAACTTTGTACCTGTTGACCTCTTACTCATGGGCACTATCATCAAACTGTCCATAAAGTTATATTTTCAGCGACATGATACTTTTCCCCTCAACCTCATAACATTCATCTATGACAATATATTTTCAACTGGTGAATTAGTGCCTGGGGTTGCCAACACAAATGCAGAGAAAAGGAAGCTGTCGTTCTTTTTAAATGGTAGGAAGTCTCACGCATCACTCCTAAACCAGGGTCCTCTCTTAGTCAGCTTGCAGCCGGTAGCACTCTTTCACTCACGGGCTGCTCAGCACAGTGTATTCATCAAGGCGGGCCGACGCAATTGTTAGCTGGCAGTTCAAATGGGGCCGACTTGTCACAAGAGTGACAGCCTGGGCAATTGTTTGCCCTCTGGGAACAGGTGCAGGCAGGTTCAAATGAAACACATCCAAATACTAACAGCAAGATTCTTAATCACGTCAATAAAAAGGATGTACTGGTGTCTGGGATTCAGTGGTCACATATACCTCTTACACTTCTGAAAATGAAATGCCGTCTGGCTTTTCAATAGAGTATTCCAAGGAATCTATCATGTCATTATCATTTTTAATATATGCTACTTGTTCGCTGGATAAAATCTCTAATACAGATACTCCACATACTAAAAGGCATGTTTATGCCTTGAATAACGAAAAGCCAAGTTATCTAAATAAAGAAATGGAAAATAAGAGAAAGTCTGGAGACAGAGTAAAAAGAGCAGTAATCAGCAATGAGATTTGATTTCCAAATAATGATGCTGTTTTAATGTAAACACCAAGCATGCAAAAGAGCCCTTTAAAAGCATAGCTTAATAACATCATTAATTAAACAACAAAAGAAAATACCTAGCCAATTTAATTTTGGCTCTTAAATTTCCTATTATTTGTGAACCAGCTATATGTTTTTATAGCTTTCATTGCATATCTACTTAAAATATTATATATTCTGTATCTATATGTTGCTAGTTATACAATTTTTCGATTAAAAATTCCAACAGTCATAAAGCATAAATGTAGCCAGATATCATGGCACTAACAAAAGCATCTTAGTATTATTGATGTTAACATTCAAGTAATAGCTTATTATTTAAAAATATCTTTTGAGAAATCAGCTATGTCTATATGCAAAAAATTGAAACTAAACCCCTTCCTTACACTATATACAAAAATCAACTCAAGATGTATTAAAGACCTAAAAATAATACCTCAAACTATAAGAACTATACAAAATAACCAAGAAAATGCCATTCTGGGAATAAAATCTGACAAAAACTTCATGATAAAGACACCAAAAGCAATTGTAATAAAAACAAAAATCGACAAATGGGACCTAATTAAACTAAAGAGTTTCTGCACATCAAAAGAAACCATAAACAGATTAAACAGACAATCTACAGAACAGGAGAAAATATTTGTGAACTATGCATCTGACAGAGGTCTAATATCCAGAATCAACAAGGAACTTAAGCTTACAAGAAAAAAACAAACAACTCCATTAAAAAGTGGACAAAGAACATGAACTAAAACTTTTTTTAAAAAAAGAAGACATAAATATGGCCAATAAGAATATGAAAAAATGTTTAACATCACTAATCATTAGATAAACACAAATCAAAACCACAATAAGACACCATCACATACTGGTCAGAATGACTATTATTAAAAAGTCAAAAAATAACAGACACTGGCAAGGTTGTGGAGAAAGGAAATGCTTATACACCATTAGTGGGAATATAAATTAATTCAGCCATTTCGGAAAGCAGTTTGTGTTTTTACAAAGAACTTAAAACAGAATTACCAGCTGGGTGCAGTGGCTCACGCCTGTAATTCCAGCACTTTGGGAGGCCGAGGAGGGTGGATCATGAGGTCAAGAGTTCAAGACCAACCTGGTCAAGATAGTGAAACCACATCTCTACTAAAAATAGAAAAATTAGCCAGACATGGTGGTGCGAGCCTGTTGTCCCAGCTACTCGGGAGGCTGAGGCAGGAGAATTGCTTGAACCTGGGAGGCAGAGGTTGTGGTAAGCCAAGATCGTGCCACTGCACTACAGCCCAGGCAACAGAGTGAGACTCTGTCTCAAGCAAACAAACAAATGAAAAAAAAAACATAATTACCATTTGACCCAGCAAATGCCATTACTGGTTATATACTCAAAAGAATATAAATTATTCTACCATAAAAACAAATGCATACATATGTTCATTGCAGCACTATTTACAACAGCAAAGACATGGAATAAATCTAAATGCCATCAACAGCAGACTGGATTTGAAAAATGTGTTACATATACACAATGGAATAGTATGCAGCCATAAAGAAGAATGAGATCATGCCTTTTGCAGCAACATGGTTGGAGCTGGAGGCCATCAGTCTGAGTTAACTAACATAGGAACAGAAAACCAAATACTGCATGTTCTCACTTAAAGTAGGAATTAAACTTTAAATACATATGGATACAAAGAAGGGAACAAAACACACTGAGGCCTACTTGAGGGTAGAGAGTAAGAGGAAGGAGAGGATCAAAAAACTACCCATCGTGTACCATGCGTATTACCTGGGTGACAAAATAATCTGTACATGAAACTCCTATGACAGGCTATTTACCTATGTTACAAAACTGCACATGAACACCTGAACATGAAAGTTAAAAAAGACAAAAAAAGGAAAATCAGCTATGTAAGAAATAACAAATACACACAGTCCTAGCTTTTATATGATAATTAATTTTTGTTATTAACTTGTGTAATAAATTAAAGGAACAAAATTTAACATACCTAAACAATGAGTGAAAAATAAACTATTGAATGATGGGTTTTCATAAATTATAGAGCTCAGTAAAGACTGGTAATGTAGAAGAGAGTCATGGAAGAAGAGGGAGAGGTGCTAGAACTAAGCAAATAGTCTTAGGGTAGATAGGGAAGTCCATTCAGGTAGGAAAAACATAAAATTTGACAGTAGAAACTGTCCATTTTCTTCTTTTTAAAAACAAAATTAAAAAAAAAAAACAAAGGCTACAGACTAGGATAAGATGAAGAGCTCAAGATAAATTTCTCTAAAATGCATATTTTTAAGGAAATATAACTCTTTTATTGGGGGGATGTCCTTTAATTTGAGGTAAGTGAATATTTTCTGATTTTGATTTTTTTTCTCCAAATTGCAGGTTCTGAAGTTGGATAGCAATTGCATCTTGATTCCACTGCCTTCTGACTGCGTGAATTTGGGAATTACCTAATCTCACCATTTCCAAGTTTATTTATTTGTAAAATGGAGATAAAAGAAAAGACTCTGCATTTTAAAGATTGTTGAGGAACTGAGATAATTCACGTAAAACATTTAGCATAAGGCTTAACATTTTAAATAGAGTCTTAATAAACAGTGCCTAGTATATGAGCTATTGCATTATCAATTATAGGATACCTTTCCAAACATAGGATTCTAATTAGTTATATGCAAATAGTATTCAATGTTAAAGTTTACCTATTGCTGTCAGTTATTCAATAATTACAGGTCTAAATGATTAAAGCTTTCCTTCCAAGGAAGAACCAAGAACTGGCTAAAATTTTCTCTGTTTGAATATAAAAAATTATTCTGTCTTAGAAAAATCTATTTGATCCCTAGGAAGCAAGGTGATTATGCAGCACAAAATGTATCCCCAATTACAAGATAACCAAAGAGTGTACTGAATCTTTATGAAATCAACAACTTGATAGTTTCCCACCAGTACTAAAGAAATAATTAAGAGTCTTTGTGCTTTGAACTAGTTATATGAATATGCAAACATATTTTCACTCTTTTTCCAGGTTCATGTCACTTGGATAGTTTCTTCAAAATTATTAACTTAGATTACATCATTTTTCCAAAAATTTCTTTAACATTCTCTATATTGTATAGGATTATAATTATAAACCTAACTGTAATATTTATAATCAAATTTGGAAGAGAGTTTATATACTAGTCATGTCTAATCTAAGAAACATAAAATGTAAGTATTAAAAGAAATATAGAAAAGGCCTGGTTTAAAACCTTAAAAAGAAAATTTCACTGTCTGACAATTTATATTGAGTAGTATTTTCAACATAATAAAAATAATGGCAAATGTTGTTTTAAAATTCACTGAGAGTTGACATCATTCTCATTTTGCACATTGTACTTTATTCTTTATCTTGACTGTCAGGAAGCCTGGGATTCAATTTTTAGTTCGAGCCTAGTCACAGTCCCATCTCTGGCTCCTGGTAAACTATCTTCTCTTATCTTCTAATAATTTATGTTCTTTATTGTATTGCCTTGTATGTGCATACATAAAATTTTAGAATAGGATTGCTCGAATTCTTTTTTGAAAAGAGTAGAACAATAAACTAAATATTTGCTCTTGTGAGTACTTAATTTACTTTTATTTCATGTTATCCTAATATACTTCTCAAATTCAAAATTTTGAGATTTTATACCACAAAACAATTTCAGAGGTAAAAACAATGGGAAAATAATAACCAGCTAACATCATGATGACAATATCAAATCCACACATATCAATACTAACCTTGAATGTAAATGGCCTAAATGCCCCAATTGAAAGACACAGAATGACAAGCTGGATAAAGAACCAAGACCTATTGCTATGTTGTTTTCAAGAGACCCATCTCACGTGCAGAGACACACATAGGCTCAAAATAAAAGAATGGAGAAAAATCCACCAAGCAAATAGAAAACAGCAAAAAGCAGTGGCTCCAATCCTAGTTCCAGACAAAATAGACTTTAAACCAATAAAGATTGAAAAAAGAAAAAGACAAAGAGAGGATTACATAATGATAAAGGGTTCAATTCAACAAGATCTAACTATCCTAAATATTTCTCCCCAACACAGGAGCCCCAAGAAACATAAAGCAAGTTATCAGAGGCCTTCAAAGGGACCTAGACTCCCACATAATAATACTGTGGAAGTGCTTGTGTAATATTTCCAGTGTGGTGTTAAAGTCACTTTACACAGCTCATTGAGATAGAACATTAACAAAGATATTCAGAACCTGAACTCAGCAGTGGATGAAATGGACCTTGTAGACATCTACAGAACTCTCCACCCAAAAATCAACAGAATATACACTCTTCTTATTGCCACATATGACATTTTCTAAAATCAATCACATTTTCAGAAGTAAAACATTCCTCAGCAAATGCAAAAGAACTGAAATCATAAGAAAACAAACTCTCAGACCACAGCACAATCAAATTAGAAATCAAGACTAAGAAATGCACTCAAAATCATATAATTACATGGAAATTGAATAACCTGCCCCGGAATGACATTTGAGTACGGAATAAAGATACAACATGCTAGAATCTCTGGAACGCAGCTAAGGAGAATGTTAAGAGTGAAATTAATAGCACTAAATAACCAAATCAAGAAGTTAGAAAGATCTCAAGTTAATAAAAGATCTCAAGTTAATAACCTAATATCACAACTAAAAGAATTGGAGAACCATCAGCAATAAATCTTCAAGCTAGCAGAAGACAAGAGATAATCAAAATCAGGCCTGAACTGAAAGAGTCTGAGACATGAAAGATAATTCAAAAGATCAACAAATTCTGGAGTGAGGTTTTTTTTTTAATTAATAAAACAGACCACTAGCTACACTAATAAAAAAGAAGACAGAGAAGATTCAAATAACCACAATCAGAAACTACCGGCGGATAGCACCACTGATCCAACAGAAATACAAACAACTGTCAGAGAATATTATGAACACCTCTATGCATATAAACTAGAAAATCTGTAAGAAATTGATAAATTCCTGGACATAGCCCTCTCAAGACTGAACCAAGAAGAAACTGAATCCCCAAACAGACCAACAATAAGCTCTGAAATTGAGTCAGTAATAAATAGCCTATCAATTAAAAAAAAAAGCCAAGGACCAGATGGATTTATAGCTAATTTCTAATAGATGTATAAAGAACAGCTGGTACAACTCCTACAGAAACTATTCCAAAAAATCAAGGATGAGGGACTCCTCCTTAACTCACGCTTTGAGGTCAATATCATCCTGATACCAGAACCTGGCACAGACACAACAACAAAAAATAAAACTCAGGCCAATATTCTTGATGAACATTAATGCAAAAATCCTCAACCAAATACTGGCAAATGAAATCCAGCAGCACACCAAAAAGCTTATTCACCATGATCGAGTAGGCTTTATACCTGGGATGCAAAGTTGGTTTGACATATGCAAATCAATAATTTATGTGATTCATCCCATAAACAGAATTAAAGACAAAAACCACATGCTTTTCTAAATAGATGCAGAAAGGTTTTTGATAAAATTCAACACCTCTTCATGTTAAAAACTGTCAATAATCTAGATATCAAAGGAACAAAACTCAAAATAATAAGAGCCATCCATGACAGACCCACAGCCAACATCATACTGAATGGGCAAATGCTGGAAGCATTCCCCTTGAAAATCAGCACAAGACAAGGATGCTTTATCTCACCATTCCTATTCAACATAGTATTGGAAGCCCTTGCCAGGGCAATCAGGCAAGAGGAAGAAATAAAGCGCATCCAAATAGGAAGAGAGGAAGTCAAACTATCCCATTTTGGCAAACAAGATGATCCTATATCTAGAAAACCCCATAGTCTTGGCCCAAAAGCCCCTTAAGCTGATAAATAACTTCAGCAAAGTCTCAGGATACCAAATCAAAGTGCAAAAATCACTGACATTCCTACATACCAACAATAGTCAAGCTAAGAGCCAAATTAAAAATGCAGTCCCATTCACAATTGCCACACAAAAAATAAAATACCTAGGAATAAAACTAACCAGGGAGGTGAAAGATCTTTACAGGGAGAACCACAAAACACTGCTCAAAGAAATCAGAGATGACACAAACAAATGGAAAAACATTCCATGCTCATGGATGGGAAGAATCACTATTATTAAAATGGCCATACTTCCCAAAACAGTTTATCCTTTCAATGCTGTTCCTATTAAACTAATGTTGAGATTTTTCACAGAACTAGAAAAAAACTATTTTAAAATTCATATGGAACCAAAAAAGGTCTGAATAGCCAAGGCAATCCTAAGCAAAAACAACAAAACTAGAGACATCATGCTATCAGACTTCAAACTATACTACAGGGCTACAGTAACAAAAACAGCATTGTACTCGTACAAAAACAAACACATCGACCAATGGAACAGAATAGAGAACACAGAAATAAGGCCACACACCTACAAGTATTTGATCTTCAACAAACCTGATAAATGCAATGGGGAAGGGACTCCCTATTCAATACATTGTGCTGGGGTACCTGGATAGCCATTTGCTAACTGGACCCCTTCCCTACTCTGTATACAAAAATTAATTCAAGATGGATTAAAGACTTAAATGTAAAAATGAAAACTATACAAACCCTGGAAAACAACCTAGGCAATACTGTTCTGGACATAGGAATGGGCAAAGATTTCAAAACAAAGATGCCAAAAGCAATTGCAGCAAAAGCAAAAATTGACAAGTGAGATCTAAATAAAGAGCATGTGCATAGCAAAGGAAACTAACAATAGAGTGAACATGAAACCTACAAAATGGGAGAAAATTTTTGCAAACTATTCATCTGACAAAGGTCTAATACCCAGTATCTACAACAAACTTAAACAAATTTACAAGAAAAAGAAAAACATCAATAAAAGGCAGGTAAAGGACAGGAACAGGCAATTTTTTTGGGTGAGGGGGACACAGAGTCTTGCTGTGTCACCCAGGCTGGAGTGCAATGGCACAATCTTGGCTCACTGCAACCTCCACCTCCCGGGTTCGAGTCTCCTGTCTCAGCTTCCTGAATAGCTGAGATTACAGGTGCCTGCCATGACACCCAGCTAATTTTTGTATTTCTGTAGAGATGGGATTTCACCATATTGGCCAGGCTGGTCTCAACCTCCTGACCTCAAGTGATCCACCTGCCTTGGCCTCTCAAAGTGCTGGGATTACAGGCGTGAGCCACAGCACCAGGCCTGAAAACACACTTTTCAAAAGAAGACATACATGCGGCTGGCAATCAGATGAAAAAAAATCTCTACAGATTTGTTGCACTTCTTCAGGGGATATAGCAGTTATCACTAATCATTAGAGAAATGCAAATCAAAACTACATTAAGATACCATCTGTTACCTGTTCTAATGGCTATTACTAAAAAGTCAAAAAATAACAGACGTTATTATTTGGTGATGTTGCAAAGAAAAAGGAACACTTATACACTGTTGCTGGGAGTGTAAACTAGTTCAACCATTGTGGAAGACAGTTTGGTAATTCCTCAAAGACCTAAAAACAGAAATACTATTCAACCCAACAATCCCATTATTGGGTAAATACCCAAAGGAATATAAATCATTGTGTTATAAAGGCATGTACACACATGTCTTTATAGTCACAATAGCAAAAGTATGGAATCAACCTAAACGTTCATCAACAGTACACTAGATAAAGAAAATGTGGTACATATACACCATGGAATACTGTGAAGCCATAAAAAGAGAATGAAATCATGTCCTTTACAGGGACATGGATGGAGCCGTAGGCCATTATCCTTAGCAAACTAATGTAGTAACAGAAAACCAATTACCACATGCTCTCAAAGTGGGAGCTAAATGATGAGAACACTGGGACACATAGAGGGGAACAACAAACACCAGGGTCTATTGAAGGATGGAGGGTGAGAGGAGAAAGAGGATCAGGAAAAATAACAAATGTGCCAGGTTTAATGCCTGGGTGATGAAATAATGTGTACAACAAACCCCCACGACAGAAGTTTACCTGTGTAGCAAACCTGCACATGTACCCTTTATTTAAAAGTTAAAAATTTATATATTCAAGAGGGAAAAAAGAGGATTATCTCATTAAATAGAAAACAAAGAAAAGTAGTAAACACACTCACTAAACAGCCTACGTTACATGATAAGCCGAACAACTCGCCTTGTTTATCCTCTTCCAGGTCACTCTCAGAGCATCCATCATTCTCATCTTTCACATTGTCATGGGCATCTGGTGCCTTCTGTGATGAGGTTTCATTCTCTTTTTCAGGGTCTAAATTATCTTTTTTATCATCCAAAGGTGACTTTGGTATTCCATTCATTTGAACATCAGCCTGTCCTTCTTCATTGGCTTTTTCATCTTGTTTCTCCTCATCTACTTCAAAATCTTCTTCATATTCTGAAAACAGAAAATCTCTAGTATTAGAATGAAAATAGAACCTCTTATACTTAACCTACTTCTCTTTAATGAGAACTTTGACTCCATTATCCTCTCTTCTCTCAGCATTTCTTTGCCTCTTCCTTTCACTCAATTAGTGAACATGGAAAACTAACAGCAAATGATCAAAGATTGCAATCAATTACATACACAAGAGCACAAAAGAAATGAAGTTCCAAATGACAAGGCTGAAACCTAATAAAAGTTCATTTACAAATGAACATCAGCATCTAAAATAACCGAAATGGAAAGAGAAGAACTTGATATAAAACAATAAATTAGAAATAAATTAAAAATGAAGAGAACAGGATTATAATAATGAAAGTTAATTTGGAGATCCAGCGAGGTCATATTTCATATGAAAAATGTTCAAAATATTTGGATATCAAATTAATGAATAGTGAAGTGGAAAAATTCAATTTATCAAGTCCAAAGGCCCTGAGAAGTAACACTGTGAATAGCACATTCTTTAAGAAACAAATGGACATCAAGAAAAGGCATTATGAAAGATTCTATAAGTAGGCCAGAACCAAAATCATATGCATTATTCATTCCTACAATAAATGAAATAATTACATTTCAACGATAAAAACTTATACAGAATAGAATATTCCTGTCACAGCCACAGATTTGCTTTATTCTCTGCAGAGGTGCAACAAATCTGTAGCAGGAAAAGGAAATTGTCACATCAGATAAACTCCAGCTGTCCCTCGTGGTTATAATTTTTCACCTTTCATATTTAATTGTTCCCCCTTTTCTTCCAACAAAGACTAAAAATCCTGAAGTGACAACATGCCAAGGATAGGGAACAAAAGGATCTCATGCAGAACCAATTAAGCAAATAAAAAATTATCCTTAAAATAAAAATTACAGGGAAAATAAAGGTTTCTCAATTTTGTGTGTTTTAGTTATTAACTATACTGGCTTCTCTGCCAGTGTGTGGTGGGGGGGGGCCTCTTGGGTAATTTATTTGAGACCTGTCTACCCAGTGAAAGGAACTTAATCTAGAAATGGATGCCCCATGCATATGCAGAAAGCTCTGTGAATACAGAGAGTGAATGAGGGAGCTGTAAGTGGAAAAGTGAAATCAAAACCCTTTAACAAAGAAAGTCAGATAATCACAAAAGTGTTTCCACAAAAGAGATTTAATACATTTAAATAAAAAATATGAATATCAGTAAACCAAAATTGTAAAATAAGCAAGAAGATGAAGAATTTGCTTTATATTGCTAGACACAAACAGGAAATACTAATAAAAACAAGTAAATATTTTGATACAAGTATTACTGACCAAGTTATAGAATAATTCCTCTCCGGATCCTGTTAACTATCAATCAGTAAGCCTTTTTTTTTGTGAGAATCTTCTATGTTTAAGAGGATAAAATTGCAAGATAGAAGACATTACAATAAGTCATTCCCTGCCATGAAGGGCTCTCCAATTTTTGTTGAGGACATAAGATGTAAGTACACAAGAAATACTGTACTCACTTTATAGTAGTTTTCATATGTGGTCCTCAGTAATGTTAGTTTCAACACAACTGGTCTGGATTGCTATGGATTTTTATATAAGACATATAATTAATTATGTGAAGTAGTGTCAAGTAAGCAGAATGGAATAAAAGGAAAATGGAAAGTCATTTTAGGGGCCCATGGAAGACTTCCCAAAAGAAGAAGGTGAGGTTAGCTACAGAATACACATACATATATCACACCACAGGTGTTTGCTACTGATCATAAGACAAGCAGAGGGCCAGAGAGAATATGAGTGGATTGCTGCAATTTCATCCATAGTGTCACACAGTAGTGAAATGTGAAGTTTTGGGAATCAGGAAGTCACGTGCCCAAGACCCAGTTAAAACACTTACTATGTGAACTTGGACAATTTGTTTAACATCTTTAAGCTTCAGTTTTTTCATCTGTAACATGGGTAATACAAAGCTGTGATGAGTATTAAGAGCAATAATCCCTGGAACATGCTTAGCACAGTGCCATGAATAGCAGGTGCCTAACAAATATTGTGGATTAGTAGTAATAGTTATTGTGATTGGGTAGTGGAGGGAGTAGGTCATGGAACAGGAGAAATGACACGTGATATGTGCTCCTATGACAGCAACACATTTTAGTGGAGGCACCTGATTAAAATCAGAGCAGTACAAATGTCCCCAATTAAGACACAATTACAGTTATATAATTGAAGCACAGCACAAAAGTAAAGGAACATAAAGTGAACCAAAAGAACAGTCCCTGCATCGTATTTTGTGTTTTCTCTCAAATACGAAAGTCAAGGCTGCCCTGGTTTTATTCTATCCCCACTATCATCACATTTAAGTATTAGCTTTCTATTAACCACAAACCTTCCACTGGCAGTATAGCCCAAAGCACACCACCTTTTGTCATCTACTCATGGTTTTGATATGAATGAACTAGTGGCATGCTTTCTAAGATCTTTTACATAATATCTTCTGTTCTCCCCATCCCATTTGCCTTCTTCTAGAGAATTTAATTAGCTTGTTGTTTACCATCCCCGCTAATGAGGACGTGAGTCAACACCAGGTCAACATCAATCCAGCCACAACCTTCTCTTACTGACCTCGACTCAAGCTCCTTGCTGCCCTTAGATCAGTCATTATTATGCAGAGAGCTAAACCCCTGCTACTGCAGCTACATTTTTAAAAACAGAAATGGACATTTAAAGTCCATTAACTAGCCAACACAGAAGAAAGACTTCAGGAATAGCCTCATCATAGGTATTACAAGTTTAAAGTATATCACTCATAGCACTAGCTATGTTGGGGTTTAAGAAAAAAAAGAAAATGAAAAGCTTTCATTGAACATGACTTTAATAAACCACCATGTCTTCAAAGTTAAAACACATGAGAACATGTCCTATTTGTTAATCCCTCTGTGATTACTATTGCTACAGATATATTAGAATTCTCATCCCAAGATAAAAGACTAGAAGAGATTGTGAAGAAAGGTGAGCTGGTAAAAGTGTTCTAAGTGAAATCTTTGGTAAAAAATACACTTTATTCAGTAAAAATCAAACATGAAGTCTTGTGCTGTAACAGCCCTGCAATTATTCTCTTAGATTTCTGAAACACTTGGGCAGCAAAAATATGAGGTAGGGAAGAAGATACCTAGAAGTTGTCCCTTTCCCAAAGCCAGCCCTTCCACAGGTCACCCTAACCCATGGCTATTGTGCCCTCTATACAGGCTTTGTCTCCTGAGTATGAGGGATACGGAGGAATCTCTCCCTTTCTGATTCTTTGGACACGTTAGCCACCACCATGTAGTGGGTAAGCTAACTTACAGAATAGAGGGTTGTACAGTGTTTGAAAGACTGAGCTTTGGAATTAGACAAATCTGGGTACAAATTCTTGTTCTGCTACTTTCCTTTTGTATATCTAAGCCTCAATTTCTCAGCCTATAAAATGGAAGTAATAATAATACCTACCGTGTTGAATGGTGAGGATGAAATGAGATAGTGTGTGCACAGTGCCTAGTTCAGTGCTCAGTACCTGACACTTTCATTATTGTTGTTATTACTGCTTTAGGAATAAGTATATACAGGCATACCTATATACATATATAAATATATACAAGCATACTTATATCCCTGAATATATACCTATATTTATATATTCTATATACAGCTGTACCTCAGGGATTGTAGGTTCAGTTCCAAGCCATTGAAATAAAGATAGTTGCATAAATGTTTTGGTTTTCCAGTGCATCTAAAGTTATGTTTCTACTATGCTACAGTCTATTGAGTGTACGATAGCATTATATCTAAAAACCCAATGTATATGCCTTAACTAAAATCACTTTGTTGATAAAAGATGCTAACAATCAACTGAGCCTTAGCTGGCCATTGTCTTTTCGCTGGTGGAGGATATTCCCATGATGTTAATGGCTGCTGACTGATCAGGGTGATGGTTGCTGAAGGCTGGGGTGGCTATGGCAATTTCTTAAAATAAGACAAAAATGAAGTTAGCCACATCAATTGACTCTTCCTTTCATGAAGATTTATCTGTAGCATTTAATGCTGTTTAATAGCATTTACACACAGTAAAACTGCTTTCAAAATTGGGTTCAATCCTCTCAAATCCTCCCACTGATTTATCAACTAATATGTTTTATACACAGTCTAAATTTTTTGTTGTTGTTTCAACAACATTCACAGAATCTTTACCAAAAGTAGATTTCATCTCAGGAAACTTCTTTCTCTGTTCATCCCTAAGAAGCAACTCCTTATCTATTCAAGTTTTATCATGAGATTACAACAATTCAATCTCATCTCAGGCCACACTTTTAATTCTCTTGCTATTCCAACCACTTCTGCAATTACTTCCTCCACCAAAGTCTCGCTCCTCAAAATCACCTGTGAGGGCTAAAATTACCTTCTTTTGAACCCTGTTTATGTTGATATTTTAACCTCCTGCCATGAATCATGAATGTTCTTAATGGTGTCTAGAATTGTGAATCCTTTCCAGAAAGTTTCCAGTTGAATTTAGAGGTACCACTATCTAGGGCAGCTATAGCCTACAAAATATACTCCTTAAAGAATAAGATCTGAAATTACTCTTTGATCCATAAGGATAACAACATAGTGGATGCTGTGTTAGCAGACATGAAAACAACTTTCATCTCATTACACATCTTCATCAAAGCTCCTGAATGGCCAGGAACATTGTCAATGAGTGGTAATATGTTGAAAGGAATCTCTTTCCCTGAGCAGTAGGTCTCAACAGTGGGCTAAAAATACTCCAAAAACATGCAGTAAATAGATGTGCTGTCATTCAGGCTTTGTTTTATTTATAGAGCAGAAGCAGATAAAATTTAGCATAATGTTTAAGGGTCCTAGGATTTTTTGAATGCTAAATGAGCATTGGCTTCAATATGAACTCAACAGCGGCATTAGCCCCTAGCAAAGGAGTCAGCCTGTCCTTTAAAGCTTTGAAGCCAAGTGTTGACTTCTCCTCTCTAGCTATGAAAGTCCTAGATGGCCACTTTTTTCAATGTAAGGCTGTTTCATCTACACCAAAGACCTGTTGTTTAATGTAGCTACATTTATAAATGATCTTGGCTAGGTCTTCCGGATAAAATTGCAGCAGCTCCTACATCAGCACTTGCTACTTCACCTTGCACTTCTATGCTGTGGAGATGACTTCTTTCTTTAACTCTCATGAACCAACGTCTGCTAGCTTCATACTTTTTTTCTGCATTTTCTTCACCTCTCTTAGCTCTCATGGTATTGAAGAGAGTTAGGGGCTTGCTCTTAATTAGGCTTTGGCTTATTAGAATGTTGTGGCTAGTTTTATCTTCTATCCAGACCAATAAAATTCTCTGCATATCAGCAATGAGAATTTCCTTTTTATCATGCACATGTTCACTTGAAGTAGCACTCTTAACTTCCTTCAAGAACTTTCCTTTGCATTCACAACTTGGCTAACTGTTTGGCACAAGAGGCCTAGCTTTTGGCCTATCTTGGATTTTGATATGCCTTCCTCACTAAGCTTAATCATTTCTAGCTTTTGATTTAAAGTGAAATAAGTGAGACTCTTCCTTTCACTTGAGCATTTAGAGTGTACTGTGTAGGGTTATTAATTAACCCAATTTCAATACTGTTGTGTGTTAGAGAACAGAAGGAGAAGAGGAGAGACTGGAGAACAGCTGGTCAGTGGAGCAGTCAGAACATTGATTAACTTCACTTTCTTATATGGTACAGTTCATGGCACCCCAAAGCAGTTGCAATAGTAACATCACAGATCACTGATCACAGATCACCATGACAGATATAATAATAATGAAAAAGTTGGAAATATTGACAAAATGTGACACAGAGATGAAGTGAGCACGTGTTGTTGGGAAAATGATGCCGATAGACTTTGATGCAGGGTTGCCACAAACCTTTAATTTATAAAAAGTGCTATATTTGCAAAGCTTGTGCAATAAAGCAGAGTGCAATAAAATGAGGTGTGCCTGCCTATGTATGTATGTATGTATGTATGTATACATATGAACGTGGATATGCCTCTGTGTGTGTGTGGAGAGAGAGAGACAGAGAAGCAGGGGAAGGCAGGAGAGAGGAGGAAGGAGAGAACAGAGAAAAAAGAAGCAAGCAATAAACAGCAGACAGATAGGTTCCATGACCCTAAGTCTATAGTCAATTGCTTTCAGTTCTGGAATACTGTATCACCATATAATCATATACGTTGTACCTACCTGATGTCAAAGCAATTCATCAATTTCACCAAAAATAGTACATTCAAAAACGTTAAAAACAGCTAAAATTCTGTTTGGTCAAAATGTTTTCTGCAGAATTCAATAGAGTCTCTAACTAACATTGGCGTATACTCCCTTCTCCCTCCTCATCCCTGCAACAAGCACCTTTAACCTTTCTGGAATTAGGTCTGCCCTCCTCTAAGGTAGGGGACACAGGATTCCATGCAAAACAGCAGAGGAAGGAGGTCAGGGGTGCCCCACATGTAATAGAGCTGCCTAAAGTCCACAACATTTAATGGATATTTTTGCAAATTTTGATAATTATGGTTCAAAGACAAACAAAACAGCCACAGCAACAACCAAAGAAACCTGTGTTGTTGATTACCATATTTTAAAGTATTTTCCTGGTCGTCTTCCCAGACATCTTGTCCTGGTTTTCCTTTACTTGCCATCTCCTCTACAGCAGTTATTACTTCTTTGAGCCCTGTTTTTATTTCTTGAGCTGAATAAATGGCTGAGACAGAGGTTTTGTTCCCCTTGATCTCATTTCTTTTTGGTATCACATACTTTCTCTCTTTCCTCACTTTCCCCTCAGCTTTCTTCAGTTCCTCTCCTTTCTCAGCGCTCTTTTCTTTCCTAGATTTTGGCAAAGATGTTTTTTTGTCAAGTCCCATCGCAATAATGCACCTATGAAAAATATTAACAGGAAGAGTTTGTTAACCCTTACAGGCAGCACAGTAGAACTCAAAGCTTTTAAAATTACTTAACTCTTATTCTAGTAAAAAAAGATATAAAAATATTTTTATTACAGTATATGCTAATAAAAATAAACTATTAAAAAAGCTAATTAAAAACAAACTGTTCTTTTTTGATACTAACATCTTGTAAAGGAACACAGCAAATTCTTAATACATTTACCCACATTAATAAATAAAATAACTCATCAACCAAGAATGATAATTTCAAAGTAAAATCTGTGTTTTCAAGTATATTTTTGGTCCTAAACAGTAAACATGTATCATAAATACAGAAATATAGATGGTATATAATTTTACACACATATAGATACATTTCAGGTCTTTAAATGAAAATTTTGTGATAAGACAACATGCAGATTTATAAACATAGAGAAGCTGATATAAAAATGGTCAGAAGATGAAAGATGCCATTCATTCTGATAATTTATTTTAACAACATAACAGTAACAAAAGACTTACAAGATTGACTCTAAAATATGATTGATTTTTAAAGAAATATATATAGTCAAATGTTGCATCTTTTAAGTAAATAACTCAGGAGTTTGTACACTTATTTTCATGGAACTGTCATTATCGTTTTTAGAATGGCCTTTTGAAGTTTATACCACAGTCTTCTGGTGAGTAATAAGTTCTTATTCCTCAAATATGGCAATAATTTGTAGAGATTATGAAGTCATTTCAAGTCAAATCTGTTGAGCCATGCAGATAATCTGAATGCTTTATGACATTAAAACTTTTAAAATCAATTATAACAAAAGTAAGGTGAATAAATTGTCTTCTATAGCTTTTTTCTATCTCTTAAGTTGATATTAAAATAAGAATTCCAATGATGGTACATTAATAAAAATGATGATTATGATAATGATAAGATTATTGAGCACTCCCTCTGTGCCAAGCTCTTTTTTGGGTACTCTGTATCCATTATCTTAAGGAATTCATTACCTCATAGACCAATAAATTAAGAACTATCATCACTACTTTACAAATGAGAAAACTGAGGCTTAAATGCTTCTAGCAGCTCAAGGTCATCCAGCAGGCAGGTGATAGAGCTGGATTCTAACTCAAGATTGTTAGGCTCCGTCACATCATATTGAAGTACAAACATATTGGTCTATTACAGGTGTAGCCCTCCAGTTCCTAGTTATGACATAACTAGTAGAGATGACTAGTTACTCAGACAAATGTTATGCTGTTGAGCTTACCACCAAAGAAAGAATTCACAATCTCTCAGCAGACACTAACACAATCTGGCGAAGTTTCTGGAAAAACCTGGAGAAAACCCAAGATCTGAAAAAGGTATCTGGTAGTTATCAGTCTCTTCGTTCTCCCTTCTCTAGAACTACTCATGTCCCCCTCTCAGTGTGACACAACCATCAGAGAACTGAATTTATAGCGGGCAGGTGAAAGGGATCAGAAAGCAGTCAAGACTTGCCAGTCCCAGAAGAATAGGAATAATATGTAAAATCTGAAAAATACCTCAACCTGAACAAATCCAACGGCAATTCCTTAAACTGAAGATTTCACTAAATTTCAGCTGTCTACAGTGTAGAAACAGTAAAGGAATTGATCTCAATAAATTTTCCCAACAAGCAAATATGAGACCTGAGTTATATCACTTAACTTTTCAATATCTCACCATAAAATAAAGCTAAAAGGATCTGCACTCAAAGTAACTATCATGCTGTAAAAAATGAGATAATAAGATTATACTTATCTCACCCATATTAAGCATGATAAATATTTCTTGACTATAATGATGATGTGCTTAGCACATTGCTTTCCTTGGGATAAAGGTGTCATGAATCTTCACAGAATATGATTACTAGCATTCCCTTCTGTTCAAGCTGTTCTTCCCTTATCAATTGCAACACCAAATCCATTGATTTGGAGCCTCTGATATGCTGTTACTTTTAGTTTATGTTGTGGCTGCGTAAAGGCTTTGATGCCTCCCTACTGCATGCACAGACTTTTTATTGCCCATCTGCTGAAGGGAATTGGACAAACAAAGTGAGTAACATCTGTGCTCTCCTCGTCAGTGACTACCTATTTGACTTCTGAATATAATTTGAGGTGTTGATTATGATTACTAAAGCTCAAAGCAGTCTGCATTCTACATGGTTAGGCAATTCTTCCCATGTTTCATGCTAGCAATTGAAAATTACTATGCCTCTTCAAACAGTTCCTATGATTGAAAGATGCATACAGTTGTGGAACCTCACACTTTGGAAGTGACCACAGTTCCTCTTTTCTTGTTTTCTGAGTGCCTTAAACAGGTTATTCCTAATCATTTTAGAAATATAACTTTCTGTTGTTTTATTGTACCATGCCCACATTTTTCTCATCATAAATGTTTCAGGGACTGGTATTTTTTAAATAGATTAAAATTAATTTCACTTTGAATGAATTGGAGGAATTAGTGTACATTGCTTAAAATAAAAGTATCATTATGGGTGTGGCAACAAAACCAAGGTTACAGAAGATAATAAGTGATATCAGTCTCCTTCAGGGTACTTTTCAACTCTCCATGGAGTTCTGCAGTGTTATGGCCTCTAGAATAACTAGAAATGTCTCAAGTGAGGAAGAGGACAAACAATCAAGGCCCTAGAACTCACTCACCTATCCCTGGCCCATTTAAACCAGTCTGACTCAACTCTTACCTGATCTGTAACAAGGAGACATCCAATGACAATATACTGTTCTACTCTAGGCATTCACAGATTTCATTGGAAAAAAGGTTAGGAAATTAACAAAAAAAATTGAAAACCACTCTTCTATAAGAACTGTGCATTTCAGTTGAGAGTCATAGGCCTTATTCTTTAATATTGTAACCATTCTGATATTATTATTTGAAAGGTTGAAGAGAGAATCTAGAGGGGACCAAGCATTGAAATCATAGAAAGAATTGTACAGAGGCTAGTGGTATTGAACAGGAGAGTAAATTTTCTCAGTCAGGTTTTGGTAATGATTATTAAACCTCCATAGAAAGTGCTCAGGGCTAAAAATTTACAGCTAGGATTTATACCACAACTCCCAAAGAATGCAATATATTTGCACATGGAGGGTTGTATATAAGTTCATTAGCTTTCCTGGGAATTAAATAGAACTGTGTTAAATGGCCTGCTCCCAAATAAGGAGATAGCATATCTGAGTTGGAATAGTAAGGCAGTTCAGGTGACCCTTAGCACAGCTGGGCATTGACACTATCTTGCCCTAGACCATTCAGTCTTCGTTCTCTGGATGATTCTTTCATGCTCTTATCTCTCTGAAAACATCCAGCCCCTCTTCTGTCAGCCTTAACCTCAGTTGATAAATTTACTTATTGTTTAAGAAAATAGAAACAATCAGCAGAGAGCTTCCAGTTGTTCCCAGCACATCTATTAATACCAGCTTACCTCTCTATCTTGTATGCCCAATTTCTTTCCTCCTGTTACTATACATGACTGTTTCTCCTCTACTTAAAGCTTATACCCCCACTTGAGCCCTAGAGCTCATCTTCTCCAGTCTACCCAAGCATTTGGCACCAGAAATTTTACCCCTTTATATCGTACTTCATGTTTTTTCTTCTCCAGGATATTCGATCCTTTATATTAGCATATAAATATATTACAGTATCTCTCATTTTAAAAAATAAAAAGTCTTCCTTGACCCCCTACATTCTTCCTCCTGGCTACCATCTAATTATGATTCTTTACAGCAAAACTCTTAAAAACTTCTCTATAGTTGCTGGCCTTAGTTCTTCCTCAGCTATTTCTTAAACCCACTCCAAGAAAGCTTACATCCCAGTTGCTGCACTGTAATAGCTTGTGCCATGATCACCAGTAACCAACACAGTACCAAATCAATGTCCAATCTCCAGTCTTCATTTTACTTCACCTATCTACACATGGAACTCCATTAATCATGCCCTTATTCTTTAACCATTTTCTTTATTTTCAAGATACTACTCTCTCTAGATTCTCTTGCTATTCGCTGCCTTTCCTTCTTAGGCTGGTTCCTCTTTACCTCCCACACCTTTTAAATGGAGTGACATGGACCTCATTACTCAGACATCTTCTCTATGTTCAATTCTGAAGCAATCTTATAAATGTCATCCAAATGCAAATCATTCTCAGATTTGTATCTCCAGCCTGGACCTCTCACCTCACCCCAGATTCATATATCGAACTGCCTACTCAGCATCTCTAATTGCTTATCTCATACATGCCTCAAACTTAATGTGTCCTGGGCAAAAACCACTTCATACCTCCCTCAAAGCCTGCTTCTTCCAGAGTCTCATCTTAAGTACATGTTAACTGAACATCTTTGTTATTCAAGACAAAAAAATTTTGGATTATCTTTGACTCTGCTTTTTATCTCATTCCCTGCATCCAATTCATCAGTAAAGTCTGTAATCTCTACCTTTAAAATTACTTCTAACTCATTCCACCATTATCTCTTCACTGGATTGAAGCAATTTCTGCTATTTTCCCCACACTCCCTTGTTTATTTTTCCCATAAGAGTTACTGTTAGATCATGATACATCATTGCTCAAAACCCACCTTAGAAGCTTCTCATCTTTCTCAGATAAAAGTTAAAGTCCTTGCAGTGACGCTAGCACTCTACATGGCTTAGCCTCATGGTCTCTCTGACCTCGTCTTCAATTTCATGGTTCTATTCCTTTTGCTCTGGCCAAGGTACCTTAGACACACCAAGCATGTGCCTGCCTTGTGCCTTCTGTATATGCTTTTCCTCTATCTCAAAAGCTACTTCAAGAAAGAGACTTATATTTTCTAGTTCCTGCTCAAAAAATAAAAAATCAGAAAGGCCCTTCCTAATCATCCTACATAAAATAACACACTCCCTGTGACTCTTGTCTCCCTTCACTCCATGTATCTGCCTTGTCCTGCCTTGTGTTCATCATGCTGACCGTCTCAAACAGATTGTTTTATTGGTATGTTATTAGCTTTTCCTCCATTAGAATAAGTTCCACAGAGACATGTAATGTAGTTGACTCACTCTTGTGTTCTAGCTTGGCATCTAGCCAATGCTTGATGAATACTTTCAGAAAATATGAAAGCCTACAAGCAAGACTCCCGATTTCAAACAGAATGTTCAATATGAAAGCTGATAACAGTCAAAACTGACCTTTTATCATGCATTTTGTTAAGCCCAAGATAGAAACTAAGGATGATAATGAAAATTGGGTCAGACAGTAATGCAGGCAAATCTTTAATAGGCACAACCTATAATGTCCAGCTGTGTAAGTCAAATGCTTGGCACACACTTTAAGGCTCGGCCTAAAACCAGTTAGTAAGATGAATGAGAAAATAGGACAAACAAACAAACAAAAACAACAAGCAAACAAAAAATCTCTCCCCTTCAGAAAGAGATCTTAAAGTGTGAAGAAAGGAGCTGGGCACAGTGGCTCATGCCTGTAATCCCAGCACTTTGGGAGGCTGAGGTGGGTGGATTACAAGGTCAGGAGTTCGAGATCAGCCTGGCCAACATGGTGAAACCCCATCTCTACTAAAGAAATACAAAAATTAGCTGGGCATGGCAGCATGTGCCTGTAATCCCAGCTACAGGGAGACTGAGGCAGAAGAACTGCTTGAACCAGGGAGGCAGAGGCTGCAGTGAGCTGAGATTGCGCCACTGCACTCCAGCCTGGTGACAGAGGAGACTCAGTCTCAGAAAAAACAAACAAACAAAAGTGTGAAGAAACTAAAGATAGTGAAATAATTTAAAATACACTAGCGTTTATCTTTGTTATATAACACCTCTGGAAATCTGATTTATATCTTATAATTTCAAATTCGGCACTCCATGTTACAATAAACAACCCTGAACTTAAATAGTTTAGGCTCATCTATAGATAATTTTCTTAACAATTGTGAAGAGAAATGCATTAGTAAAAGCATTCAAAGAAAAATGTAGCAAAACTTGCCCTCTACCAAAGGACATTTGTTTCCATACTTGTAGCAAGGAGATGATCTCTCAACACACACAAACCCAAAGTAGCCTCGTTTGCCTCCAAGCCTGGAACCTTTTCGATGCTTGTATTCACAGCAGGAGCTTAGCCTGTTCACCTGCATCCCATTCAGGAAAAAGGTGAGACTGAAGGGGAAACCATGGTGTCTTTTGGAAATAAACTGAAAGGTCTCTGGAATTAAAATAGAAATACATTAGACTTCGGACTAACAGCTGTTAAATCATATTTTTCTATTAGATAAATACAATATTGTTATCTCTATTAGGGGTGTCCAATCTTTTGGCTTGCCTGGTCCACACTGGAAGAAGAATAATTGTCTTGAGTCACACATAAAATACACTAACACAGACAATAGCTGATAAGAAAAACAAAAAACAGGAAGAAAAGGTTCTTGCATAAATCTCGTAATGTTTTAAGAAAGTTTTTGAATTTATGTTGGGTAGTATTCAAAGCCAACCTGAGTCACATGCAGCCCGTGGGCCATGGATTGGATAAGCTTGATCTAGATCATCTTTTAATTTGAGGGCAATTTTTAATGGTAAGTTTGCATTTGATTACTTTTATTTAATAAATACTTCAACTTTTTATAAAAAACTCTTTGATTTGTAATAAAATAATAATACCTAAGGTTATATGAGCATTTACTATGGCCAGCCTTTATGCCTTATTATCTTGTTATTTTTCAATCAGGTGAAGTGGGAATTTTTCTATCGCTAATTTCTAGGTCAAGATTAAGGCTTAGAAGAGTTCAGTAATTTACTCAAGATCATACAACGAGTTGGAGAATTAGAATTTGAATCCAAACATCTCTGTAGAGTCCATGCCTCTATCTTGCTGTGCTATCTATTGACAAAGCAGTTAATAACAAAAGCCCACTGTGAGCTCATTCATGCATTTTAAAATGCTTTTATTTTTAGTTGTGACTTTAAATATCCTAATATATATATGAATGAAACAGTTATTTCATCTCCAAGCTATATTCAATTCTGTTTGGATTTGAGAACACTTTCCACCAATAAATTTAGAACCACTGCCTACAGTTAATAGTTTTTAATCATCCAAGTCTTCATAAGCTTACTCTCTACAGAGTGACTCAAAATCCTGTGTCTCATGAATATTTCTTGTGTAACTTCCTTAAAAAAAGAAAGACAGAAAGAAAGATAAAGAGTCTCTCTGGACCCTTCCATGTCTGCCAATAAATAATGTTAACAATTTTCACCTCTCTACTATGTACACATTTCCTATTGTTGCACTTACTACCCCATATTAAGAGATATCTATACCAATGGTTTTCAAATTTTAATGTGTATCAGCATTACCTAGAGGGCTTATTAAAATACAGATTGCTGGGCTTTACCTCTGTTTCTGATTCAATAGGTCTGTGGTAAGAATCAAGAATTTGCATTTCTAACAAGTTTCCAGGTGGTGCTGATACTATTGGTCTACAGACTGTCTTCTAAGAACGCTAATCTAGATGTTTGCTGCTTTGCATGTTTGTGAAATCCATAAGAGCTGAAGTTGATGCATCTTTTTTCTCCAAATCCCAAGATGATGGCATAGAAGGCTGCCCCAAAATAATTAGTGAATTATTATATTAATCTATTTTTTCAGTTATTTAGAAACACTGTGTATACCACATTTTCCCTAAAAAAAAAGTCTCTCCATTAGATGCAGCTCATTCTAAAGAACAGATTTATTAAACAGGCCACTCTGTCATTTATACCTTAGTATTTCTGATGTAAAATTAAGCAAACTAGGAAAGAGAAAGCTGAAAAAGTATAGAGTCTGAAAAAACTAGGATACAATATCTTTAAAAATCCATTTGTCTTTACGATACAATATCTTTAAAAATACATTTGTCTTAATTTCACCTCAGGTGGTGAAAGCAAGTTTGATTGTTTTTGTTATGGAAACTTGAATTCTACATTGATGTAACATGAACCATTTTACTGCACTATCATGCCCCATAACTTCCTAAGTCCTCAGTTTAGTAAGAGAGTGCAGTTAAGGAAATGTTGAGAATGGGCTCAGGAAATCGTAGACGTGACTACCCTTCCACCTGATGCTCATGTAGCTGGAGAGAATACCCAGATATTACTCCATTTTGTTTTTTCATTGTTTTTCAGACTTCTAGAACAAGTATTGACACTCTTTGCCTTTACTCCTTTGTTACTTGTTTTTGTAATTTAAATACAGTGATACCTCCCCATCCTGACTTAATGATTTCTTCATGGAGTAGTAGAAAGAATATAGTCTAGAAATCAGAAGGTTTTGGTCCATGACGCAGGTGAGCGTATGTTGGTGAGTCTTTTAACTTTGTTGCATTTCAGAATTCTCACCCATCAAATAGAGATGGGGGTGGGGAGAATGCGCTAGTCTATCCACAACACAACCTTAAAGATTTTACAATGTAAAATATTAGAAAGCATTATATATGCTTACAATTGTAATATTTGTACAGTTCATTATTTATTGTTCACTGACAGTTGGTAGCACTGTTTTAGGGACTAAAGAGAAACAAAAATACTGAAAATATCAAATGTGTTCTCCTCACTCAGGAAGATATCATTAAACAGGAGAGGCAAAATAAATATAACAGACTTCTGGGCTGCGGTCACCAAATCCTCTCTTCCTTAAAATTTTATCTCTGGAAATGAACCAAAGGCTTAAAACAAACTGAGAAGTATGTATTCGTGAAAAATTAGTGAACTTTAGGTAATGGGAATCCATGGCATTTTTGCCTTGGGCTACTGTCCTCCCCAACATCTGCTACTACCTTATCACAGCAGTTCTAATAGGGTAGGCCAGGCCATAAATAACCAGCCACTTTGCTGTCAGTGGGGGCTGACTTGATTTGAAGAGCAAGGAATTAACCCTTGGTCTGTAGCATGATCAGTAATAAGTAGCAATGTCAGAGGCAATCTAACAAAGAAGGTCAGAGGTTCCACGGGCCTGTTATCGTAGTTTTGGTGTTTTTTGTCTTTGTATTTTTTGAGGAGTCTTGTTCTGTCACCCAGGCTTGAGTCCAGTGGAGCAATCTCAGCCCACTGCAACCTCCGCCTCCTGGGTTCAAGCTATTCTCATGTCTCAGCCTCACCAGTGGGTGGGATCACAGGCACACATCACCAAGCCCAGATAAATTTTTTCTTTTTGTATTTTAGTAGAGACAGGGTTTAGCCATACTGGCCAGGCTGGTTTAGAACTTCTGACCTCAGGGGTCTGCGCACCTCAGCCTCCCAAAGTGCTGGGGTTACAGGCATGAACCATCACACTGTCATGACTACAGTTCTAATAAGGGCAAGCAATAGGCCAGTTGACTACTGAAAATTTAACAGGAAGGTAGAAACAATAAGGCAGTCATAGAAGCATTTGATAAGCTCATTATAGATCCCTGGCTAACTGGAAGTGGCATGGATCAGAGAGGCCTCAACCTTTTCATACATCTCCAGCCTACCAGTAGCTTTCCCCTATGCACAGAAGAAACACAAGAGAGCCTGGTGGAAAATAAAAGTTAGCCCAGACTTGAAAACTGCCCAAAGTTTGAATGTACCCCTGAACCCACTGTAGTCAGCTGAATTGTGTCCTCCAAAGATTCATGACCACCCAGAACCTCAGAATGTGACCTTGTTTGGACATACAGTTTTCACAGATATAATTAGTGTAAGATCAAGATGAGATCACCCAATGACTGACGTTCTCACAAAAAGAGGTGAGGACTGGGCATGGTGGTTCACACCTATAATCCTAGCACTTTGGTGGGTGGATCACGAGGTCAGGAGTTCGAGCCCAGCCTGACCCACATGGTAAAACCTCGTCTCTACTAAAAATACAAAAATTAGCTGGGCATAGTAGTGCATGCCTGTAATCCCAGCTATTCAGGAGGCTGAGGCAGAAAAATCATTTGAACCTGGGAGACAGAGGTTGCAGTGAGCAGAGATTGTACCACTGCACTCCAGCTTGGGCAACCCAGCAAGATTCTGTCTTAAAAAAAAGAGGTGAAGACACGCACAGACACACAAGAATACCATGTGAACACAGAGGCAGAGATTGGAGTGTTAGAACCACAGGCCGAGGAAGGCCAGTTGAAGGAGTTAAGAAGAATACTTCCTTGGGGCTTTTCAGGGAGTGTGTCCCTGCCAACACCTTCATTTTTGACTTTTGGCCTAGAAACCCATGAGAGAATAAATTCTTGATGTTTTCAGCTATACTTTTGGGGACATTAGCACTGAACCATAAAAACACAGAGACTAACCTAAGAGTCCAGACTAAAATATAGCAATATACTTTTTTAAAATCTGAGCAAAACATCACTGACTCTGCACCAGGATGACGGAGGCTAAATTTCACGATTTAATTTAGGTAAGTCACTAAAAAAAGCCACAAAAACCAAAAACAAAACCAAAAAAAAAAAAGAGAGAAAGAGAAGGGAAAAACAGAAACAACAATAATCCTTGATAGGGAAAGGTCAGAATCCAGAATTCCAGAATTCTCAGGAGCTTTAATATACTACCTAAAATATGTAGATTTCAACAAAAAAAAAATCAAAAGACATGTTTAAAAAAAGTGGAAAAGCAATCAAAACCACACCTAGGAATCTAACCAAGAGCAACATATATCTACACAAAAATCTGTGTTTTTACATTCATAGTCCCAAACTAGAATCAATGCAAATGTCCATTAACTGGGGAATAATTTTTTTTAAATATGGTATAGCCATGTAATGGAATATCCTCAACAATATAAGGAGAGAGCCACTACTGATAGTACAAATATGCATGACTCTCAAAAACATTACGCTAAGTGAGAGCAACAAGACAAAATATTACTCATGTTATGATTGTGTTTATAGGAAATTTCCAGAAAAGAAAATCTGTATAGTCAGAAAGCAGATCAGTGGCTTCCTGGGGCTGGCTATGAGATAGGGACCAACTGTCAAAGAGAACAAGGGAACTTGCTGAAGTGCTGGAAGTGTCCTACACCTGATTTATGATCATGGCTGCAAAACTCTGTTCAATTCCAAAAAGAAACTGAATTATACATTTCCAATGAATAAATTTGATGGTATTTAATTTATACCTCAATAAGGCTATTTTTTAAACCTAAAAAAATGGCAATAAGTAAAAGAAAAATAAGAAACAGGGCCGGTGTGGTAGCTAAAGCCTGTAATCCTAATGCCTTGTGAAGCCAAGGCAGGAGGATTGCCGGAGTCCAGGAGTTTGAGACCAGACTGGGCAACATAGCAAGACACATCTTTAAAAATTGGCTGGGCATGGCTGAGATAGGAAGATCACTTTACTCAAGGAATTCAAGGCTGTGGTGAGCTATGATTGTGCCAATGCACTCTAGCCTGGGTGAGAGAGAGAGAGAGAGAGAGAGAGAGACTGTCTCTTAAAATAAAAATAACAGTATAAGTCAAAGCACAATGAGCTGCTTCTGTTTTGAGTATTGAATGAAAGCTATTGGGGTAAAACAGAGTAGAAATCAGTGAGAAAGCTGCACAGCCTTAATCTGAGTCCTAAAAGATGGATAAGATTTAAATTTGAAAAGGAGAAAAGAGGAAGTATTATAGACAAAGGAAATAGCACAAGCAAAGACAAAATAATAGTGTGTATGGGACAGTGAAGCAACGTGTTTGCTAGAGCGTAATAAGGAATGCACAGATAAGTGCAACAAGATCCAGTTATGGAAATACAAGAAAATGGGGCAGGAAAGGAAGGAATTGTAAGAGAGCCTGAGACAAAAAATGTTACTTTCATTTTTTTTTGCATTTGCATGAACCCAAGAGGCCAAGGTTTGTGTTGTTTGAGAGGATAAACATGACAAATAAAAATGCCTGTGAAGAAACTGTACTCTACAAGTAGCAGAAAATACTCAATAACTTCATAGGTGTATATAATAAACAATCAGCTTGTGGCTTGAAGTCTAAAATCAAATTGCAAGACATCATGAATTACTTGGGATAAAGGATGTACTTGCCACATTTCTAAATAATTAATTTTATTGTTACTTCTAATACAAGGCAAGACAAATTCACAAAAGCCACATTTTAATGAGTTGACTGCTCCAAGCACAATGTCAAATGCTGCCCCTCCAACTTTTGTTAACAGAAATCTTTTAATACCCTATTCACATTTTACTGAATTATGCACAGCTTTGATTTGTAGAAAGGGCAGTTTCTTTTCAGTCCAGCTAAATTGCTAAGATTGCTGAACCACAAGTCAACTCTGAGCTACCCAACTTTCCAATTTCGAACAATTACTTTCCTGGCAATCAAGGGCAAGCTGAGACAAAATTATTGCATGGACAGGATTCAATTATTTAAGTCCCCATTCCATCCTATTACTCAGGACTGTCCAATGCCATAAGCAAAAAGTCCCAGCATCAGTATGTATGCAAAATAACACTGAGCCAAGTAACACCCTCTCTCCCATCACCTTTGGTTTTTCACTCTCGTCACAGAGTGTACATCATCTACCAGAGAATCGTTTGGCTAACCTCATTCTTTTTTCATTTGTATCTACCACATTTTCCAGCAAATAGATGTTATATATGCATTTTTGTTGAATCAAGTGTGATCTAAGCTCCAGAATGGTTTTCATCATGTTAATTCTGACTTTACAGCTAATTTCAGCATTCTCCTAAATTAATAGCTGAAAGTTATACTTTAAAAAAATGTGTATATGTATCTATGCCACTATCGATAGGGGTTTTATACCACTCATATTATGAAAATGTAGGAAACTACATGCTATTCAGAATAGCTCACTGGGGCTGCCCGGAACTGATCAAGGGCCTTCCACCTAGCCAAGGGATCGGGGGTCTGCTCTTGACTCTGCTCAGAGTGTTACCTTGGGGAGCCACTCCACCTCTGGACTCATCTCATGTTCCTGATCTACAAAATGAAAGGAATGACCTCTGGACTGCTACAGCAAAATAAATAAGGTAAATAGCATTCCTACCAGATATATAAAATAGAAATGAAAAAAAAAAACAGTTTCTAACATGATTGAGCATCATATTGTGTTTCACTTTAAGTTAAAACTATCATTCAAGTGTTTACCATTTTTGTGATGGAAAGTTTTACGTATGTAATTCCTAAATATGAATTGATAGTCTCTCTTTAAATACATGAATTTCTTTTCAAGTTATAGTCGCTGTCTTTAATTGATGAGGGAAATCAGAAAGACTAAAAGTAAAAATTCCACATTTGTCCCAGTTCTCTCCTTAACACCTATCAAAATTATCCAAATATATATATTTCTTTTAATTGGTAAAAACGCTATTATTTTCTGGACAGTTTCTTCAGCAGGGAAGTGACAATATAACCCCATAAACACTATTTCTTTTCACTGCTGCTTCCTTGAACTAAATATTGAAGAAAACCACGACAGTATAATTTGTGAAAACCTATATTGCATATAAAAATTATCCTATGCTGACAAACGTGGATTTATGATCAAATGAAAGCAAAAATGTACTAAAAAGCTATTTAGCCAAATTCTGCACCAAGTTATTTCAGTGTGATTCACCCTGCAGTTTATTGGATTTGTGATTTTATCTCAACATACCTCTAAAGAACAAACTGCCAATCTGGTATTTTTCTCTTAGAATAATGTATGGTATAATTCACTATGGCAAGCCAAATAGTTAACTTGTAATTTGGGGGACAGCTTATTCGTGCAACATTTTAATGATCATGTATCTCCATCCCAAAATTAATCTGTTACCAGGTTAAATCACTCCAAATCTTTTCTTCCACAATCTGCGAGAGTAATTGCTGCTTCAGTTTCAATCATAGAGCAGTAAATTTAGATTTACTTTTAGGCAGCTGGTTTATAAGTCCCTGGATATGCATAATTTCATAAAGTGATTGAAGTCATTTTGATATTATATCAATAGCAGCTTATCTATAGCATCAACTCCAAGCAATTAAAAAACATTCACATTTTATGTGTACCTTTTTCAAGTAGTTTGCCTTTGTAGACACAAAGGTTTTCCCCACCACAGTGCTGCTGATAAACTTTTATTTCATCCCGGAAGTCCGGATTATCAGAAGATAAGTACACATTTTTCCCCAAATAGATCATTGTAATAGCTGCGTTACTATGCAAGGATGTTTTATGAATCGTTCTTGAATCCTGAAATAAACAAAAAAATGAGGCTTATTAACTAATTACTTTCTCATCAGACTTCTTACCTGACATTGTAAGATAAAGAATAAAAAAGGTTTTAAGTACCTACCAACAAAATCTAAATAAAGTGAACAAAAAGTCAAACCCATTGCAAAATAAATACTCCTAAATAACATATACGTTTTGGCTTTGTATTTTTAATGTAAATACTGAGGATTTGGATAGAGTTTGTCATTTTTTACTTTAAGTGCAAGTGCGTAGGGAGGTGTGTCAGGGTGTGTGTGTGTGTTATATAAAAATTGCAATGACACCAAGAAGAAACTTTTGGCTCTTTTAGCTGGTTCTCCAATAAAAATCCAAACAAATGAACTAAATAAATATTAGTAACATCATTTTGTTCGAATGTGAGCTGCCTTACAGATTTAGCGATAGTTTTTGTCATTGACTGCTTTATCTTCACAATTGAGCACTGACAACATATCCTTCCCTGGGCTTATTCCATCTGAGAGGGAGATGCATGTGTTTGATTTCTTCTACAGTCATTCTGAAGATTAGGGGTCATCAATATTTTGTGCTTGGGACTATCCAGTTTCACAGAGACATTTACTTGATTGAAAACCCAATATTCATATTGTTTAGAGTATCAAAACAATATACCCAAAAAGTCTCTAAAATTACTATATAAACCTATTTGATATTCTATGGCATTGCCCAATTTAAATTACTTCTAAAATATGCAGTAAATGTGCATGCCAGAAATTAAATGTTCTAGGCATTGGCTCTTAATTGTTTGAAATATTTTCATAATAGTGAATGAACATAATGTTTGCCTAACCTCTAAGAGGACGAGGAGGAAGCAGAAGCAGAAAAAAAGGAAAGGAGGAAGAAGCAGAGAAATAGGAAAGTCTGGGAGGGTTGAAAGACTTTAAGAGGGCCTAGTAAGAAAACTGTAGGCCTCTAGGGCTGCACACAGGCCAGACTTTCCTTCTCATCTACTTCACTTTCCTAAAAATCAATTATAAACTGGACAAAAAATGTTCAGTGACCAACTTTAAGTGTATCCAAGGCAGTAATTTGAGTTGATTCCATCAAATTATAGATGCATGAGAAGCATGCATTTTCTAAAGAATAACAAAGCTGCAACACAAGGTTTTGAAGGAACTACTAAAATATTTCCATCCCTAAACTAATCCTCTTCCACTTCAGATAATTTTTTTTTCCATTTCATTCTATTTCTCTGAAGCAAAATCCAGAGGAAAGAAATCTGATGGAATGAAATTTTGCTAGCAACAGTCTGAAAGTATAAATGAGGGAGAGAGTCCAAGATTTAAAAATTCAAGCAAATTTTCTTGCCTGTTGGAAGAGCTGTCTCAAATAAAGAGATAATCAACAGACATATTACAGGGGCATCAAGAGCTATGAAAGTAAATCAGCAAACTGGATAATTTCTTGCAGATTAGAAACATCTCCCTGAATCACAGCTGAAGCAAAGGAATGATGGCAGATCTGGCTCCTCCTTGGAGAATCATAATCCCATGTTTCCCCTTGCCTGGGTAACTGTGGAGCTGTGACATGCCTGTGTGCAGCCCACTGCACAATCAGCAGACCTCAGGCAAATCTAGCTCCAGGCTGCGCCTAGCACCTTAAATGAAGTGACTGATTAAATAAAAACATCCCCCTTTTGTTAAGCAATACTTTCTGAAGCAGCATGGATTTAGAGGTAGCCCTGTGAGTTTGTAGGAGATAAGTGCTATATAAATACAAGGTAATAAGTGGGATTAGAGCCAGGGAAAGACCTGGGTCATATGTATGCAATGAGAAACTGGAAGGAGAAACTTTAAAAGAGAAAATAAAGGAAATAGCAGCCCTTTATCCTTTTCATTTCCTCTTATTCACATTGCTTTCTGCTAAAGCATACTTCTGATAGTAACATCTCTTTTCTCTTGGGTCTCATTATTCCACTATCTTTAAAAATTATTCCCTAATTATTGCCACCAAGTAAATTTTTCTGGGTTCTAACAGAAAGCCCAAGTGACAGCTCGTGATTAAATATATGCACTAGGAAATAAACAGTTGTTTCTTTCAGTTAATTGAATTGCCTCTATACTTACCATCTTGCAAAGATAAAATGACCTCAGACAGATGAAACTTTAACAAGTTTTAGTGGCCCTTTCTGCTGTCCTCAAGTAAGTATGAAAACCTTCTATGAAAATTCAGTTTCATTTGAAGAACAGGAGCAAGGCCTTATGCCCCTGCACAACTAAAGCTTATCTTTCTGACTTCCTTCACCAGTTGCTTATAAATTTCCTTCTCATTTCTTTTCAGATTTCTCAGGCAAGTACAATTGAGCTGATAAACAAATAGCAAGCCCATTGAGTGGTTAACCCATCAGCCATTATATATTTGCAACATTTAGCATTCAACTGATATACTAAGTTTTCACTGAAATCTCCTTTTATCCATACCCAAGCCTGTGCGAGAGGTAGATTTAAGAGACAGTGCAAGTGTCAAAGTGCCTGCTCTC
Organism: Cacajao melanocephalus; assembly: GCA_963573385.1. Taxonomy (NCBI): domain Eukaryota; kingdom Metazoa; phylum Chordata; class Mammalia; order Primates; family Pitheciidae; genus Cacajao; species Cacajao melanocephalus. The sequence continues at coordinate 104,252 of CAUYLG010051082.1, read as the reverse complement.
TTTGATAGTGTTGGGCAGTAACTCCTCTTCATCTACTTCACTAAGCCCTGGTGAATTCTGGACATCGAGTAGGGTGACCATAACATTTATCATCCAAACTTGGACACACAGTGAAAGAAGTGTTACTAATAATCAGGAAATGGGGGGGAAGGGCAGAATTTTGAACTATTCCAGGAAAAATGATAGGTATGGTCACCCTACGAATTAGTCTTCCCACTTCCAGTCTGATATTCCTCAAAATATCCCTCCTGTTGGAAATCAAAGTGATCTATTGTCATTAAATAGATCATGTTAACGTCCTTCAGTGATTCCCAATATTCATGGAATAAGTTCCAACATTCCTCAGACAACATAAAATGTGTTATATTCTCTAACTCCTACTATCTCCCAGTGATTGTAATTTCTCATGCTACATTTAAATGTCTAGCAACTGAACTGATTGTAGTGGCCCTAACACTATCAACTACTTTTAATCTCCAGGCCTCTATTTGTATGGATCACATGATATTGGAACTATTTCCTATAGGATGATGTCCTACTGATCTTCATGCCATCAGTAACTTGCCAGTGCAGATGCTTTGTAAGGACCTAGTAAACGCACTGGACACAGACATGGAACAATGAAGCATTCTGTATTCTGTCCTTTCCATATTCTGATAAAGCTACAGTAGATTGGTTCCACCCTAAATAGGAAGCTTGCTACATTTATAGTAACTCAGTAGGTACCAAAACAAGAAAACTGATTCACAGTGTCCTGTTAAACCAAATGCCAACTTTGGTGACTATTCCTTGATAAAGATTGATACAAAACCAGCCTGATCATAAAGAGTAGCAATCCCCATGTTGATGCTGGTGGCCCTAGGGAGAGAAAATCTGATAGAAGCCAGAGGAAGAGTGTTCATATCCTAAAGACTAGGAACTGATTGTGTGAAAACCTCACATCACTACACTACAAATGTTCTTCCCTTTCTCTTCTCTTTCTCACTGGTTTTGCCTCCCATCTTTGCTTTTAGTATACTTTCTTTTTTCTTTTTCATTTTTATCTGGGCCAGTTTTCTTACTACCGTGTAAGCCTTACCTCATGCTTATTCCTAACATGCCCAGAAACACCTCAATCCTTACAGAGGCGTCAAAGCTCCAGATTTTCAGGACTTACCTCACTTCTTCCTTCCCATAGAAATCATAATAAGGGCTCCTGCTCACATTTTCTTCCTCACTGCCTCTGCTTCCTAACCTACCCTGGTGCTTCCTTATGTGGCTCTGCATAATGGTGTGTAAGGGTTGTTATTATTACTATTGAAGATGGGGTCTTGCTCTGTCACCTAGACTGGAGTGCAGTGGTGTAATCATAGCTCAACACAGCCTCAAACTCCTGGGCTCAAGCGAACTTCCTGCCTCAGCCTCCTTAGTAGCTAGGATTACAGATGAGTGCCACCACGCTTGGCTAATTTTTATTTCTTTAGTTATTTATGTATTTATTTTAGAGATGGGGACTTGCTTTGTTGCCCAGGATGGTCTCAAACTCCTGACCTCAAGTGATCCTCTTGCTTCAGCCTTTCAAGTCACTAGGATTACAGATGTGAGTCACTGCACCAGGCCCTGTCATGGTTAATATTACCTATCAATTTACCTGGACTCCAATGCCCAGACTGGCAAACATTATTCTAGATGGATCCATAGCCAATGCACATGGTGTGTCCTCTCTTCTTGGGAACTGTAACAATCTATCTTTTTGATAGCAATTGTCTCTTAATCTGTAAGTCTCACCATACCTGAATAATTTTTTAAAACCCACATTTTAAAATAGACTTGCAGAAGGATATACCTACTTTCATTAAGAAAGGGTCAACTAGTGAAGGTTTTAAGCAGTAGAGGAGCATGTTGAGAGTTTTTCCATAATGTTTAATTATATTTCATAGCCTTTTACTCTTTCTTTCCTTTTTTAAGAACCTTTAAAAGATGCTTTGGTGAATGGTAGTCATAAAATGAAAGATGATTTTATGTGTAAATTAGTCACAAGAGCCATCTCACCTTAAATGAATCTTTTCTGTATCTAAATAAACTAAACTCTGGTATTAATGTAAAAGTGTGTGATTCTCCCCACTGAGCCATTTTTACTCTATGCTTAAGGATTGGGGCTGGAGTCAATGCCAACAGACATCTAGCATGAAATCATGCGTGAAGATGACTACATCTTGAATAGCAAAACAAGTGTAAAGAATGAAGCCTATACGAATGGCTAGATTTATGGGTGAAGGTGGAAAAAGAATCACAAAGGAGTAGGAGAAGAGGTAAAAGGAGACAGCGAGGAAGCATGAAAGCAGAATGTCACGGAAGGCAAGAGAGGAGAGGTTTAAGGAAAAGGCAATTAACAGCCTAAAATTCTGCAAAGAAACATCATCATAATAAATTTAAAAATGCTAAGATGGTAGAAATAAGTCTAAATATATCACTAAACAAAATTAATATAATTGGACTAAACTCGTTTATTAATAGAACAAAGATTCTCAGATTGAATCAAACATAATCCACCCATATGCTATAGAAACACATTTAAAGCCTGAAGTTTAAACCTAAAGACACCAAAAGACTGAAAATGAAAATGATGTATGCACACATATGCATACACACACATACATATGTGTATATACAAGGTTTACCCTTGAACAACATGGGTTTGAACCAAATGTTCACATATATGCAGACTTTTTTCAATAAATATATTGGAAAATTCTTTGGATATTTACAACAATTTGAAAAAACTTGAAGCAAACTGTATAGGCTAGAAATATTTTGAAAATAAGAAAAAGTTAGGTATGTTATGAATGCATAAAACATACGTAAATGCTAGTCTGTTTTATCATTTACTACCATAAAATATATACAAATCTATTATAAAAAGTTAAGATTTATCGAAACTTACACATACACTTAACAGATCATGCATGGTGCCATTCAAAATCAAGAGAAATGTAAACAAATATAAAGATGCAGTATTAAATCATAACTGTATAAAATTCACTGCAGTACATACTGTTCTGTGATAATTTCACAGACTCCTTTCCTTGCTATTGTAGTGAGGTCAAGTGTTGCGAGTATCCACTTAAAATGCGATGTGCCACTAATCATGTTTACATGAGCAATTCATCTCTTTAGAAAATCATTTATCACAGTAAAACATAATCTCTTGAAGTTTTGATTATTTTTAATCGTGTTTAGTGTTATACCGTAAACATTGAATGACATCATGGGACTCAACAAAGTTTCACTGGTGATGCTAGAAGCACTCCAAGAAGCAAAGTCATGACATTACAAGAAAAGGTTGAATTGAAGTCTCTAGCTGAGGTTGCTCACAGGTGGACGATGTATTTTGTAAACAGAAGACATAACTTACGGTATTGATAAATACAGTCCAGTACTATAAATGTATTCTCTCTTATTTACAGTTTTCCTAATAACATTTTCTTTTCTCTAACTTAATTTTGTAAGAATGCAGTATATAATGCATAGAGCGTGCAAAATTGTGTTAATTGAATATTTATGTTATTATGTTATTGATAAGGCTTCCAGTCAACAGTAGGCCATAAGTAGTTAAGTTTTGGTTGAGTCAAAAGTTTATACACAAATTGTGAATTGTGCAGGGGAATGACATCACTCACTCTCATGTTATTTAAGTGTCAACTCTCCATATACAGTACACACACAAACAGACACAAACACACACAAATCTAAAGAAAAGAAGAAGCATTATTAGACAAAATAGATTTTTAAGACAAAAAGTAATATGACAAAAAGGATTCCCTCACCAGTAAGATTAAAATAATCTGAAGTCTGAGAGCATATAAGATTTTCTAAACATTTACAAAACAGAACTTGGCATAGACAGATTGATAAATCCACAATTACAGAGAATGAATTTTCATTATAACTCAAGAATTAAGAGACCAGGCACACAAAAAGTCTACAAATGTAAAAATATGAGGAACATAATTAAATTTATCTATTGAACATCTATGGAACCCTGATTTCAACATTTAAAGAATACGATTCTTTCCTAAAACTGGACATATATTAGCTCACAAACCAAGTCTCCGCAAATACCAAGGAGTTAAAATCATACAGACCAAGAATAAGATGCGTTCTAAAAGTAGCATTCAGTGAACACAAAAGGAGTTCTTAGAATTGAAACATGGCAGAAGAAAAAACTCAGTAGAATGTGTGGAAGATAAAATTGAAAAAAACCTCTCAGCAAGTAGAACAAAAAGACAAAGAAGTAGAAAGTAGGAGAGAAAAGCTAAGAATCTTAGAGCGTCAGTCTGGTAGTTCTAACATTCCCAAAATAGAGATTCAAAAAAAAAAAAAAAAGAGAGAGAGAACAGAGGTTTTTTTTTTCCTTGGGGGAAAAAAAGAGTAAGTCAAACTGAAGCCCTCTGACTTAGGAGACAGACGTGAAAAGGTCTGTCAAAGCCAGGAGCCTGCTGACACCATGCTGTGCTTCTAACCTGAATGCAGAATCCCAGGGGAACCTGGCTCAGATGCTTATTTGTGCTTCACTTGTCATGACCCTGGGATGAAGAAGCTGCTGCTCCCTCCTCCATGCCCAGCTACAGCTGCACATTCCCCTGATCATTTTCCTGTTGGACATCCCGTGTCTGGTTCACACTAGGACCTCACTAGATACCTTGACATCCTCATGACCTGGTCACTCTGACTTCCTCAGAAGGGGCTTTTAAAACTCTTTAAAAGCCAAACCCAGACTGTGATCCAAATATTCTACTCAGTTTATTTTCTTCTGGAAATAGTGTCCTTTCATTACAATGCTAGGTTTGAGCTTATTTTTGAAATTTTATGCATAAGTGATAGAACTCTAAAGAAAAGCAGGGACATAGTTCACCTAAAAGTCAGTGTGGTGGTTGCTCTGGAATAAAGTAAAGAATGATGGAGCAGGAGAAAGGGGGCTCCTGCATAGTATGATAGTAGAGTTCATTGTGAAGATGTAGTGAGTGCATGGTGCTTGCTTGGTTATTGTTGTTGAACTTGTACATATAGATAAGACTTTATACATTCTAATGGCTTGTGAGACATTTAGACTTATTTTTTAAAGAGCATGAACAGGTAGAGTATATCCCAGTAAGACATTTTAACAACCGAAAATCAAATCCTACCACCAAATGTTTGGGAATGATGAGTAAGTCACTGTTTTTGCTAAGTGTGAGCCACACCTTTTGAGAGCATGTTCATTGGCCAAATGGAAACCAATGCCAGCATGCAGAGTGAAAAATTAAGATAGTGGGTGTGATCAATTCTGTTATTGTTTCAAATATTCACTGCCCTTTTCTGTGAGAGACTGATACTTCCTACTCCACTGAGGTCAGGGTTGCTCAAGGACTTGCCAAATGGCATTCAAGTGTAAGTGACATGTGCCACTCCTGAGTGGAACCTTAAAAGCATGCTATGGTTCTGTTGCCCATGAGGCCGGCAAACCCCAGACTCCTTCATTCTGAGCTGTTCCTCCAGTCTGGGTCTCAGAATTACAGCTGACCAACAGTAGATAAGATTGTGAGCAAGAATATTCTTGTAAATTGAGTTGCCTGGGGTTGTTAGACTAAGCTTCAGTAAACTGCTTTATAGAGAACTCACTAATGAAGCACAGGATAAAACAGAAGTCTAAGGTTACAGCATGTGAGGAAAGAATTTGACTCTTTTATCTAAGGCCTGGGTATGTTGAGAGACAGAGACGAATATTAGAGGATGACAGATAGTATGAGGTACCACTAACAGTGGAAGAGTATCTGATCAAAGACACAGGGCAAGGGTGGGCCTTGGGGATGAAAGAGAAAACACCCTGTCAAAGACAGCCACAAAAGGAGAGAATTGGTAAAAGTAGAGTTGAAAAAAGGAAATTCAAGCAAGAAGGAACAAGAGGGTCCCCCCTTTTTGAGATTAGAGGTAAGGATAGCTACTGAGAGTGAGATGTGGACATGGGGTGAATAAGGTCCCTGAAGGTGAGATTGGTTTTGAAGAATCTATGTGCACACTGGCACTTCACTTCCTGATGGTCAGCCAGTGAAATGTTGACCCAGCTTATTTGCCAATCACAAAACTTTGCTGTTGGTTGTATATTTAACATAATAAAAATGAAGAGGTCTTTTGCCTTCTTACTATCTTGTATGTGTATAAAGTCCAACTGGCCTTAGAACTGTTTCTTCAATCAATATTTTGAGAAAATGAGTACCACAAACTATAATCTTTTCAAAGAACACAGAAAGAAAATTTTTCTAGGTATAATACAGTAATTTGCCATAAATTGTTAAACTGTATTTTGTTTTTTAAATATATCACGGTTTCTGAATTTTTACAAAAGAGATATTAAGATACTTATAATAACGTGTGATTGAATAGGTGAATTTAGGGAAATAAATGATTTGGAAAGAGGTATTGTTCAAATTAAATTTGGCCACAAGAGTTGTTAAATCTTTTATTATTAATTGTGCTAAACTCATTATGCAACTGAACTATTTAAGCCTTTACTTTCAGATCCATTCAGGCTTACTTATAAAATTGTATTTCTTTCCACACAACATTTTTTGCATGCAATTTCCTCCAATTCTTTTACCGCAAATCTAGAAATCTAATAGTGCAATGTAATCTGTGCTAAATCAATAAAAGACAAATTTGTTCCATAATCACCCTGGTAAAAAGAGGTTCTAAGCCATTTGGAGCAGTGGTTGGACGAAATCTTCTCCTTCTCCATGTTTCAGATCTATTTTCTCTTGTGATTTTCCCATTTGGGGGAGGTGGAGGAGGAATAGGCATCATGTAGCTTTTAATGTTTGGAAGTTGATATGAATTCATTCTCTGTGAATTGCTTATGGAGTTCCTGACCTTCATCACTGCCTTCTTGCCCTGTAATCATATTTCATCACATAAGAACCGATGAAACAGAATCAGTGACTCAATGTAACCCAAAATTAAAGACAAGTCTACATGATTGACATTGCATGCAAACACAACTGATACCAATAGATAAACTCAAAACACTCCAGACTGTTGAAAAATGACACTTTGTAGTATCTGCAGCAAATTAAATATTCATAAAATTTTAACCTTATGTGATTTTTTTTTAACTAACATAAAGTGATGACATTCTTATAGTACTTTTGGAGTTTTTCTTGAACAATTCGTTAAACCCAATAAAATTAAACAATTTAAAATCAAGAAGTTTGAAGTGTTGCGCTTCACAGCAGAGCTTTAGTACACTTAGCAATAGGAAATTAACATTTTTTTTGTATTCCGATTTCAGACATCTAGGTATTAGAATATCCAGGGTTTGCAAAGCTGTAAACAAACTGGCATGTACTGTTTAGCAAAAATTACTCATGTACTATTTAGAATAAATTATTACCACATTTACAGAGGAAAAATTAAAATATTTATCAAAATTTTAAGGTACATAACCTTTGACGTAGAAATTCTAGTGTTAGGAATAAATCCTGCACAGATAACTATACAAGTTCACTAATATAAATATGTATAAGGATACATGTACACACACGCACACATACACTTCTGTATATATAAGGAAGTTAGTTGAAAAAAATGTAACATCATATAAGTCCATCAATAAGAGAATGTTAAATGTTGCTTTGTTCATATGATAGATCTCACCAGATTCATGTTTAAAAAAACATGAATCTATTTATTTTGAAATAAAAAGGTTCATTTGGTGTGACTATAAATTTCTTTTAAATAATTTATGTGCAAATTCTGATTAAAAACAAAAATGATTGAAAAAATTTGAATGTGGGGCTGTCTTTAGGAATATACCTTCATATTGTTTTAGAGTTTAGTCAACATGTATTACCTTATTCATTAAAAAAGCACCAAAGGCATAATCAATACATTTGTCAATTTTAAGTGAGTCACTGAATTTTCACAAATTGGTAATTTTTGTGTATCTGAGGTAGTTTTCCAAATTTAAGGAATATTTAAGTATCTATTTTGCACCAATCTACTTATGTTTATACACTATAAACTTACATTGTACTTATGTTTATTATAAAATTTCTAATTACTTTTTTGCTAACTTAGTTTGTATTTTAATATGCTTATTGTTGAACAATTATTTTGTATAAGGGGAAGTTATTCTCCAAATATCTCTCATTGCTAAATGAGCAAAAGGAACTTACAAGTGAAGGACATTGATAGCCCATATTTTGACTGAAAAAAATTCTATTAACAGAAAGAGATTTAAGTAGATATTCACTAAGGAGTTTGCAATTGTTAGAATGGTTGATGTTGCATTGTGTCATGCTCTAACTTTTCTTTTCTTATATTTTCAAATTTTTCTGTAATGGAGTATATTAATCTTGTAATAAAAATGAAATTAAGTAAAAAATAATAGGAAAAAGAAAATCAATGAATCTAGAACTTTTTGTGTTAAGGGATTTAAAACAAAATTATTTCTGAATAAGTATCAGTCAATTGCATGGCTTGTTTGGAAATGACTTACCAATTTTTCAAAAAATTTAACATGTTGTTTTTTACCTTGCTGGTTTTAGTTTGACAGCATTTTGGACATCTTTTCATGCCAGTGCAAGTAATTCTACTTTATACTTTTTAAATGTTCTTTAATATAACATAACAAGTTAAAAGAATACCTTATTACTTAGATAATTTCTCATTGTTCACTACTGCAAATACAAAAGACTATTGAATCTATTTCTTTACACATATGTGTGTATTCCCAGGATAAATTCCTACTTGTTAAAATGCTTGAGCATGTTCATTTAAAATGGTGATATACATTTTCATATTGCTTTCATGAATGCTTGTACCAATTTCTACTTCTACCAATAGTATATGAGAAACTCTCCTTCTCATTTTCAATCAAGTCATTATTATCTCAATTAGTCTGTTTTTGACCAAATCACTTTTTCCTAAATTAAAAACTCTAACTCCTGCTACTTAGCAAAGTTCAATCTACTTCTATCTGTTGTACCTTCAAATGCTTTCCACAAGTATATACTTTACTCTTTTAAAGAGCAATAAGAATGTATTGGGTGCTCACTACATGCTCAGCAATGATGCAGAATAGTATTCTTCTTTACGAGTTTCTTTTCTGATTTTATATTAATTCATTTTTGTCATCAATGCCATTGAAAAAAATTACAGGTAAAGACATAATCACAGTATATTTTGTCTGTGAACATTACGTTATAAGCTCCAATAAGTTAGTTTTGTCTGTCTTAATGCCTAAAGCAGTACCTAGGCCATAGTCAATGATCAATAAATATTTACTAACTGAAAGTGAGTTTAGCTAGTTGGCATTATTGTGGAATTTATCTCAATCTTGTCAGCACATGAAAGCTACCATTAGCTGCCTGTCCCTCAATAACTCATACCCCAAAAACTTGAAAAAGGAAAAGGCCCTGTAAAGATTCAATTAGTAAATCCATCCAGTGGCACAGAATGGATTTGAAAAATCACATTAAAGGCAAAAATAACCTGCTCCCCAGCCAGCAGACCTTAAATAATACCTGATTGGTGGTGTTCACATATCTGATGGGACAATGTATTGATCAAAGTAGAATTAATAATTATGGAACTTAAAAAAGAATATAATCAACTTGGCAAGCATGGAAAGCACCCATCCGAGTACTATCTAGGGGAGAGGAAATCCTACCCATTGGATGTTGAATATTTCTAGTCCTAATGGCAAAGTTACCACTGGAGGATACAGAGGGTTTTAGCCAAAGATGTTGAATTTTCTGGTACCTTTGGCTAGCCCATTCCCAAGATGAGATGGGAGTATCAGGCCATCTAAGCCTGATACAATTAATATTCTATTGTACTATGTCCCCTCATTCTGATTCCATGCTCACTAGGCAACATTCTCATTGTGATTTGGCTTCTCATATATGTCTGCCTACAAAGGGAGAATGCACCACTTCTATATATTTTGACTATGGCAACTCTTGGTGAATAAATGGCCCCTGAATACCATTGAGTTTCCTATTTTCATCTATTATCTAGAGAAAAATGAGCTTATTTTGAGTTCGTTTAGTTAGCCTGGGCAGTCTCACAAGATGTGACTATTCCTGGATCCTGGCTAAAACAGGAAATCTCTGGGCCTTCGAAGTGGAGATCAGAGCCTAGAAAGTGTCAAACTAATTGACATATGACTCAACAAGTTTCTGCCTAACTGTAAGCAGTCTTCCCTAGATGAAGCACCACCACTTTTGGATAATTTCTCTTGGTTTCTGAAAAACTATTATTAAATTAATTGCAATAAGGTTTCTGAAAAGTGCTTCAGAAGCTGAAAAAGCACATTAAGTGGATAAATATAGTATTATTTTTAGTGTTGTATTTATACTTTTACTGTGAAACACAATCATTTGTCTGAATTAGTTTCTTAGTGTCAAAGTTGTCAATTAAAAATAAAAATATCTTAATTTCATATCTGTGTTCCCTAAGAAATGGAACATAATCATTCCTTTGAACATAGTGACAATTGTACTCATGTCTCAGATTTCTTCATAAGCTGGCAAAATTTTCTTCACGTTAGAAAAATTAACAATATCCTCCCTAATTAGTGAATGTACTAATTCTTCCTCCCTATTTAAGAAACTCACGTTTCATGGTCACCATACTTCCTTCCTGTGATCTATTAAAATAAGTGAAAATTACCTGAGATATAACCTTGAGAGGGAAGCAGAATCAAGCTCCTATGTATGATTAACTCAGTATTTTTTAAAGATGGACATTCTTTTCCTTCTATATTCAACCTTCTAAAAGTCAAACTTGAAGCAATTTCATACATTGATGGGAAACTAAGTCGGCATGCAAATGCAAACCTATTCTTGGAAAGTTTAATTTTCTAGGTTTCATGCATGTAAAATTTGGAAGAAGTCAACACTAGGTCTTTTCCGATAGAAGTCAAATCTGGTTAAGAAAAGTTTTCCCCTTGTTTTTCAATCAGCCTTTCACACTAATGAGAAATCACCATACATCAATCTATTCCTTACTTTTTTTGCTCAATGACACAAATTACAGGCCTTCCCATTTAAATAAGACATAATTAATCACCAAGTATGTAGTAAGTGTTTCATACATATGTAATATAATTTTCACTGCATAGATGATAATCAACTATAATACCTTGAAAACTGTGATAATCTATAACATTCTATTCCAAAATTAAAATATATTTATTGACAAAAATAACATTTACCCCAATGGGAAACAGAGTTTCATTTTCCAGCAATGAGGTTTTTGATCTGGACCTTGAAGTTACCTTTGGAACAGTTTCTACTGCAGGATTACTGGGAAGAGGCTGTAATCGAATAGGAGGCTGCATATTTCCTGGAGCAGTATATGGTCGAGGGGCTGTCTAGACAATAAGAGGAAAAAATTCCATTTATATTAGTACCTTGACATGTTTCCAGAACCAATTAATAACCCAATAAATTGCCTAGAGTAATTAATGGTGCCTTTTTACTGAACAGATTAAACTTTAATTATATCCTTCCATTATACATACCCTTATGACCCAAAGTATTTGTTAAAACATATGGTGTTGAAGTCCTCTACATAACTAAATGCCACAATTATAGAGTATTCTAGACAAAGGAGATGTCCTCCTTTACATTCCTGTATTTTTATTCACACTGCAAACTTGCTGACAATAATTTATGCTGTTCATACAATGGCTTTGCTCAATTTAATGTTACATTGAATAATGTTCCTATTTTAGAGGTCTAAAAGGATATTATTGGAATGGACTCATTTCTGTCTAAATGTCTTCAATATAAACTCTACTCTGAATCTTTTAAGCCTCAAGAGTGGTTCTGAAGTAGAAGCAGACAGTATAATTCAAACAAAAGAGGAAAGGAAATGCATTGCAATTTATTCAACGGCATCCTTGAAATACTAGGAAAACAAAAATAAAAAATTGTAACTGGCAACTTTGGAAACCATTATATAAAATTGGCTCTAGTTTTCTACACTAGATATTTTCCATTTGTCCCTCTAGATCTACTGTTCACCTTCTCTGGCCCGACCTAGACTCTGGGAGTCACTCCTTTTGGGACTACACCAACTAAGCTCAGGATTGCAGCTGGAGTTCACCAGTGACAGGCATTAGCAGGAGATGAGATTAGGCTCTTTCTTTTCCATGATTCACCCTGCAGGGTCATAATGGGCCAGCTGGATCTCTCTACCAAAGACCGCAGCTGGGAAGCCCTCTCCCAGCTACAGGTACTTGCAGCTGGTTCTGGTATCCAATTCCTATGTTCCCCCATTAGGCCTGGGTGCTGTGGCTTCTGATATGCTGACCCTAACAGGCTTAGCATCCCTAGTTGGTTTTCCTTCGCCCTGCCTACTTCTTTGTAAATAGTTTATTAAATACTTTCTAATTACACTATTTGTTTGAGCCATCTGTCATCTGCTGAGCCCACTGACTGATGCATTTTCTAATCAAGAATGTACTGCAGCAGATATCAACAGTGCCAGTATAGTGCATTAGAAGTGCCTTTTAGGGCATTGAAAGAATATTCTTAGTTTAGTATAAAGATTAGCAATGTGGCTGGGTGCAGTGGCTCACACCTATAACCCAACACTTTGGGAGGCCAGGGTGGGTAGATCACTCGAGCCCAGGAGTTGCAGATCAGCCTGGGCAATATGGTGACACCCTGTTTCTACAAAAAATACAAAAATTAGCTGGGCGTGGTGGTGTGCACAGCTACTCAGGAGTCTGGGGTGGAAGGTCACCTGAGCCCAGGCAGGTCAAGGCTGCAGTGAGCCGGGATTGTGCCACTACACTTCACCCCGGGCCACAGAGTGGGATGCTGTCTCAGAAAAAAGAAAAAAAAAAGATTAGCAATGTGTCAAAAGTAGAATAAATAAGACTTTTGACCCAATTGTTCTAATACAATAGTAGAGAGCCTATCAAGAATAGTACATACATATTTAGGTGGGAGAGTGAGAAGGATGGTGTATAAGTGACTCATGATTAAGGTTTAATATATTGACTTTAAAGAATGGTGAACGAGAAGTGTTCAGCTCTGGAAAAGTGTGTGTACATACATTTAAACAATGATGATAAGGCAGCTCCTACTACCAAAAAACAGCCTGAGAAGTTAGGTTTGAGAAGAGTGTCCTATGTTGCTAAATCTCTGATTTTATTAAATCAACATTTATTGAATTTCCACCATGGAAACCATGAGAACATAAAAAGCAATTTTTAACATCTAATGGCAACACAAAACAATTAATGTCAAATGAACCACACAGATACTGCCAAATAGACAATAAACTACCTGAGAACGGAACTTAGAAGCAAAAGTTCTTAGGATCTTTAGGGCAAGCCAACGAGGCTAATAAAATTTAAAGTTTCACAGAAACAGTTAGATTTTATCCAAATGGTAAACAAGAGAGGAGAATGGATAAGCAGAAAAGAAGGATAAATTTGAACATCCAACCAGGAAGAGAGCTGGTTGTGAGCAAGACATGGGAAGAGTAGCAAAGATAATATTCTCTAATATCTGTTTTCTTTTCTTCACTAGTAACAGAAGTTTTATCTGGGAACATGGCTACTATGAATAAAGATGATATTTTCCAGTATCCCTTGCAACTCTGTGTAGATGTATGCCTCAGTTTTGGCCAATAAGATGTGAGCAGAAGTGACACATGAGACTTCCAGATCATATGCTTAGAGAGAAGATATATGCTCTCACTTTACCTCTTCCTCTGGCTGAAATATCCAAATGGTGATATATCATCTTGGGTTTTGTGGATAAAAGCAACACTAAGTTTGGCAGATCAGCAACACAAAAGGAGTCTGGGCTTTTGATGACTTCATAGAGTTGTGATGGCATGTCAGCTGAGACTCATATATATGCTGGGATGGGGAGGGGCCCTTTTGTTTATCCCAATGTTATTATATTTGTAGTTCTCATACACAAACCTATATCACTACCAATATGAGAAGCCAAGTGAATTGACTAAATCAGCATTTAGTTTAAAGAAAGATAAGCCTGCATAGACCAAAGGTAAAACGTCTTAAAACCCACAAAGAGAAATTAGAATAAAGGTTTCTGAACAACGGAATCAGATCACCCAAAAGAACTCTTTTGAACTTTGTAAAACAAACATGCCTCAAGACGCTTTCCTGTCAAATAATCCAACTGAACACAAAAACTTGAAAAATCTGTTGCAGAAATTTAAGGGAACAGTTTACTGCAAACTAGCACATGATCTATTGGATGCTGTGCTCAAAATTTTACTTCCCTACATTTGCATATAGATATCATTCAGTTAGATGAATGTGGCAGTCAAATGTTTAACTGATTACATTTATCTCCAAAAACAAATCTGCACCATTAACTAACAGCTGTGAGCTACAAATTGTTGTAGTTCACATCCGAAGCCACCTTAAATTCTTTATATTTTAAATTGTGTGTAATATATTTTCTTGGAATAAGTATGGCACTGTAGCTTAACATTCTCAAAACTGTACCAGAATATGAATTGAAATTAACTACCTGGTGATCACTCAGCTTAGCTGAGCATTTCTAGTTCTTAGTAGAAGATCTGTAGGGGTCAATGTTCCAAGCATATGCAGAATTAGTTGAAATGATTTTTCATAGTTCTAATGGGAGTGTTACAACTAAAAATCTGTACACTGTTTTGAAAGTTTAGGTTACCAAGGGCACTGACATTGTATTGGATGCTTTCCTTGTTCATTTAAGAAAGTTAAAAAAGAAAAAAAATCAACGGTAATATCTCAAAAGGATTATTATCTTTTTCTCAGGGACACTTGGAGATTGTGAGTCAAATTTAAAGAATACGTATCCAGATTGGAAAAAAAAAGGGGGAGGAGGATTTGGATTTCTGTAAAATGGGAACTATTTAATTCCAAGATCACAATAGGTATCCTTTAAGGTGCAAAAGCACCATCAGGGCTGGCCGAATGAAGAATCCTGGCTTACCAGAGAGAAAGTTTTTGAAGCTGGTGTCAGTGTTTCCTATAATTTTAAAATTACTTTTTCACTCCTACAACATTAAGATCTACTGGATGTCTCATAAACTATTTATTGAGGGTGCTCAGCTGGAAAATTGAAAAGAAAGCCTTTCAAGGATTTTTCCTCTCTGAAACAGGTGGGAAGACAGAAAACAGCACTTGATTATTTCTTTTGTTTCACTCAGGTTAAGCTTTTGAGAGTCTAGTGAATTTGCCATCCAGTAAAAGAATATGTACACATACACATTCAAATCAAACCTGGAAATAGGGTGACAACAAAGGAAAGATGGTTGCTTTTCATCATTTGAGCTGTTCATCAAGAAATGTCAAAACGTATTTACCCTTTGAAAAATGTCAAAGCTTAACACTATATGTGATGAACCTACTTCAACAATCTGTGAAGCATTGCAATTTCTCCATAAATGTTTTGCAATTCAGAAAAAGTTCATGTTAACAAGGAAATATATTAGGCTACACAAAGCCAGAATGAAGATATAATCAAGCAATTCATTTACAACTTAAACCATCAACCTCCAGCAAATGTGTTACAAATCTTTTCCTGTATCTATATTATTTCAAGGTACTTTACCTTCCCTAAAGCAAATACCATCTTTAGGTTAGAAATGAATCAACCTGGAATAAAATATCAGTGTTTAGTTTCTTCAGATATAATTTTTGCACATTTAATTATTTTAATCTTAGAGTATGTGCACAGCCTTTTAATAAAAGAAGCTCAAATGTTAGCATTAAGCCCAATATGCTATATAGTGCCACTGAATTTATACAGATAAGCTGGAAGTAGAGGGAATAGCAAGAGCAAAATCCAGAGGTCAGAAAACATGGAATATGTAAAGAACAACTAGTGGTTCAATTTTTCTGTATTGAAGGGTGCTAAAGAGTAATCATGCAGAAAAAAATTGGAATAGCTGACTTGTGGTCCTATGGTTTAGGGTCTTAAATGTCACTTGGGAGTTTGGGCTTTTCTATAGGGAATACAGGCCAGGGAAAGCATTTAGGTATCTAAGTAACATAAGTAATCTGCACTTCCAGAAAACTAATCTAGTATTAATGAAAAAAATTGACTTAGCAGTAGTGATATTGACTAGAAGTGAGACATTCAAGAGAGACAGAGTTGAACAGATATGACTGTTTTCATTCAGTAGGACTGGCAGGATTACGCAGACATGCTCCCAGAGCGTATCCTTTCTGAGAATAAGAAATAATAAATTAACTAGCTGGGATACTGCATGACAAAGTGTTTAATATTACTCACCACTGCTAATGGACTAGAATGTCCTTCATCAACCAGAATGCTATGGCCACGATTAGTCTTTGGGCCAACTGGGGGGTGGGGAGACAGGATTGGCATGTTATTTTCAACAGATCTTCTTGTGTGCTCTCCCTAGAATAAGAAAGCAATTTAGCAAATAGATGCAGAGTTAGTAATCTAGGTTAGATTTGTGCCTGAAGTGAAGGAAATACTCTATGACTAAAGAAATCCAGGAGTTACTTTTGAAGCCTCTCATGGTAGTTAGGAAAAGTTTCTACAGCTTTGTTAAGGAGTTAGGTGTGGTGGTAAAAGGCAAAAAACTGAGTCTGCTTTAGTTGTACTCAAAGAAATAACTGCAAAAGCAGTGCATCCTCCATTTTAGCAGTAATATTTGTTAATTTGCTTTAAGCAGAACACTACAAAAAGCATAATAAGCATAATGAGCTTTACTACTGTGATCAGTAGCCTACCAAAAGTAGTACTTTTCTATCTTAGAAAACAAATAAATCCATTAGGCAAAAAGTGTCCCATGTTTTAAGAAAAGGAGATCTAAAATATATCTTGTGTCAAATTCAGTAATAAAGTGAAAATTTTTACAAATAAAAATCATATGAAGAGGCACAAGAGTAACACATCTCCGACAATGCTACAAAATGCCCATGTACTTCCTGTGGTGGGTTTGGCTAACTGGGCCACGGTGAATAACACACAGCAACTTTTCCTGCTTCATGCAATGTGAGTGACTCTTTTTTCTAGTAACCATTTTTCTCCACCAACATTTCAGCAGATAAATTATAGAATATGTGATTCAGTCCTTGACGTAGAACAATATTGGCAAATTTGGATTAACCACAAATCTCTGCATACCAACTCTTTGATCTTGAAAAACTGACCCATCTTCTGCCATTTAAAAACACTTTTGTAACAAAATTATCTTTTCACCCTGATAAAATAGACCTAAGTGCATCAGGCAAGGGTGAAAAATTACTGTTTCTTATAGTAAGTTATTCTACAGAAGCTTTACAAAATATTCATCAGTTTGTGAAACATATCTCAGGCCACATATTTGTAATACTACGGTATACAGAAAATTAAGAACAACATGTGATTACGAATGACTCAAGAAATTAAGTAAAACTGTCAACCTAAACGGAAATCTTGAATTTAACTGAATCTCTCATCTCTTGATTCAAGTTTATATATTTCCCATATTCACTGCAAAGAAGACATATTTAAAAAATAGAAAACAAACAAGAATTTGTAAAATGCCTTTTACTAAATGTCTACATTTTATCATGCTTTCTCTTGCTAAAGAGAATCGTTTCTACTATATAGTTCCAAGGGTCACATTCAAATGAAAATATGCCATTGTATCATTCTTTAAAAGCCCTGTTTTCAATCAGGTTGGAAACATTACCATCCATTTTTACCTTCTTAAGACACAAACATAAATCTCTTGACCTCTGTCACAAGAATTATAAAAGCAAAAGAACATTTTCAAGTTTGTCTTTGAAATGTTTGTGCCTCATTAAAATTGATTTTGCGCAAACGGCTCCTATTTTTGTCACAATCTTCTGTAACGATGATGGCTAGGATTTAGGCTTGGTGGAACCATCATTGACTTCAACTATGTTTTACCCAAAAGTAAAGTGTCCCAGGGAACTTGAATCATAGTTTCACTGTTTTTTTTCAAATCATAAAATAATACTATAAAGTAAAATATAGTTATATAGCTCCTTACCTTAAACCTCAGAATTCGCTCCTTCCTAGCTAAGGTCTCCAATTTCTTTTTTATTTCAAGCTGATGGTAACGCTAAGCATACAGGAAAGAGTGAAGGAGAGAATCATATCAGTTATAGCAAAGACCTTTTTAGAGGAAAATATTTCCAACAGCTAACTATATTCTCAATTACCCCTCTTGTCATTGAGATGGCGAAGAATCACCTGCATCAGTGCACAAGTGGGAATACAAATTGGTGTAACTATTTGGAAATTCAATTTTGAACATATATTAGGCAGTTAAAAGTGTTCATAACTTTTAACCCTTAAATTTTACTTCTAAACCTGTGGGAAATCTAAGTAATTTTTTAAAAAGTCTTATGCACAAAGACACTGTCTGAAAGTTTTTTTTTTCCTTTTTTCTTCAAAGCAAAAAAAGTGCAGAAACGGTATGAAGTATAAAAAGAATGGTTATATTTTTGGCACATCCATATGATGGAATGATACATAATTGATCATTTAAATAAGATTCATACAGATTTTGTTTAAAAAATGGACAATGGACATAATGCAGGACAAAAGCAGGATGCAGAATTTTTCAGAAATACAATTTATCAAGCTCACATTGTGTCTGTCTCTGTACCAGGAAGGTGCTTCACATACATTACTTCTCTTGATCAACTCTAATTGCCAAGCCATACCATTTTACAAACAAAGACCCAGAGGCAGAAGATAATGAACTTGCCCCAGGTCATATACCCAGCCAGTGGAGGAGCTGTAATTTCAACCTTGGCCTATCTGACACTAATTTCCTGTATTTTGCGTGTGTTTTTTCACAAAACCATGTTGTCCCTGTCACAACATAGCATGATTTTACTAAGGTAAAAATATGAATAGAAAAGAGACTAAAAGGAAATACATGTTAACAGTAGTTGTCTCTGAAAGGAGGAATTGTATGTAATTATTTTCCTTTTTACGCCTTTTTTCCCCCAATTTTTTGTAATAATTATTCTAGAATTTAAAAATAAGCCTCACATAAAAATAGTATGCTTACAAAGAAAACCGAAATTAATTAGATGTATTTAACAGTGTTTTATTCATTGGGCCTTTGAAAAAATGTTTCTCCTCTGTTCTTGATTCCCTCCTGCTGCCTATTGAGTCCCTGCAGACTCAATAATTCCCTATCATCAAGCCTCTTCTTAACACTTCCCTTTCCTCTCTCTCTTCCTCTGATCTCCTACCCACTTGTCATCAAAATGTTCAATTCACTATCAACGTTTTTCCATCTCCCATTTATTCCCAACTCACTGTAGTCATCCACATTTGCTGACTTGCCACTTCCCTACCGCTGAAACTAGTTTTACCAAGGCCACCAATGTTTTCATCTTCTGGGTCAAACCTAATTTCCTTTTGGTCCCCCAGTGCTTATCTTATTTAACCATTCTGCAGCTTGTGAGAACCTTCCACCTTCAGGACACCATTCGACAGACCTGTTTTTGAGCACTTGAAGGTTTCTTTTCAGCCCATGTTGTTGTTCTCAATCTCCTGCAGTGCACATACCTCCAAACAGGTGAGAAACTCCTTCTTCTGAGCTCTTTCTTCTCCCTCACTCCTCCCTATTCAGTCAGCTTAATTCTTTCTCCTACTTGAGCTTCTCTGTAGACTGCTGCATCTCCCAGCATTACCTCTACTGCTGTTAGCCTGCACCCTTTGGCAATAGCTTCCTAATTGACCTCCCACCTCCAATCTTTTCCAGCTCATTAATCCATCTTCCACATTTTTAGCAACATCATCTTTCTGAAACAGCTCTGCTCATTTCTTTTACTACCCTGCTGAAAAACATTTCATCGCCTCATCACCTACACCCCAAAGTTAGTTGAGAATTTAAGGCTCTCCAGAGACTGGGTACCAACTTATTGGAAAATGTCGCTTCCTGCCACTGCTGCCAACTAACCCACTGTGCAGTCTGGCCTCTATGAGGGTTCCTTTCCATCTACTATGTTCTTTCACACCTCTGGAACTTCCTAGGTCTGGAACATCCTTCCCACATTTTCATAGGAACTTTGACTCAGTCTTCAAAGAGCAAGACCTCTATTCAGCTTCCTCTGACTCCCACAGAGAAAAGTCATCCTTCTCCTCTTCTCTGAGCTTAGTCTATTTGGTCCTCTCTTCTAGCACTTAGTCACATTTTTAATCCTACCTTGCAGCTAAAACGCACAACCTCATACTGGCACGTGGGACACCTGCAATTATTGCTTGTTAAATGAGTGAATGCATGAATGTTAATACAGCGGTATTAGCAAGGAGCATCAGCATAAACTAAATGTGAGACAAATGTGACAATTTAAAGATAAATATTGTTTGTTTTATTATATTAATATATACTATTTATTCTATTATGTAAAAATTACATTATTTAGTATATTAGATACTAACATTTATCTAAGATATTTATTCAAAACTTTAGGAATCTGCAAAGATTTAAATAATAGCATATTCAACAGTTATGATGTGTCACAATGTGTTAAGCGAGATTTTGGAAAACTAGACTTCAAGGATTAAGGCCGACAGAGAACTCAGTGCCTGCTGGAGTGAATTTGAAACAAGGTATTGATTAATTTTGTGCTGTATTATTTATTGTTTTCATAGAAAAATTACAGCTGATACTTTTATAAGCAAAAATTTGGGGCCACAAACAATGATTCTATGTAATTTGTGGATATTATATAACACACAAAATGAATTCCTAAATTAACAGATTATACACATCTTAAGTGAACACCTCATTTACTTGATGTAGCATAATAATAAATATTTTCAGTGGCACTAGACTTAGTATTGGTTTACTGATGATTCTACAGTTGTTCATAAATGTTTACTGCACTCACAGGTCAACGGTTTTATAAGCCAAGTTTTCTGATTTACTGCTTTTGTGGTCAAGCCAAGAAGTGACACACTTTTTCACAGAGATTGAAATGGTGTTGATGCTTGAAACTACAAGCTCCATGGAGCAAGGCTGAAATAATTTATCAAATTAGCTAGATAGCCCACTAAAGTGCCCTGTCAGATTAAAAAAAAATATTGTCGATGCTTGGTTTGTGCATCTCTGTTGACCAGCGTGGCCTACGGCAGGAGGGACAGCAGATGTTAAAATGCCTATTCCTTGAAATGTAACATACGGCTGAGCTTCAGAGCCTTAAAAGAATAGCAGATCTGAAATAATTCATGGCAGTGGAATTACTGATATTTAAACAGATGTCACTTTTTTTAGCAAATGGAAATTGAGGTACAGATGGTGAGGGCTGGTATGTTTTAGAGTAGCCATTGTGAATGAAAAATCTACATTTGGAAAATTAAATATCACAAAATATATAATGATGTCCATATTTTTCTCCAACTGAAATGAAGAAAGGCTTATGCTGGTCTTCTGGCTCCTGGCTACCCAGAGAGATATTGAGTATTTCTTTGTTTCATTTTCTTTTTTAATGAAATGCAGGAAGAATATCTCTTTTTCTAGGTACAAAAGCATTATTAATTATCATATTAGAAAATATCAATTATAAAGAAAACAGTAAAGATTTATATCTCCATCTTTAGTGACATGGAAGTAGGAAAAAAAAATAAAATATATATTTGTACCTCCATATCAAGAACTTTATGAAAAATTGCCTGGGCTAAGCACTCCCGAATATATTTTTGATGATCTCGCTTCATAATATTTAGTTTATATTCTTTTTCAGAAAGTATTCTTCCACTTCTTGTGATCTGTCATGAATAAATAAAACATACATAGAAATATAAAATAGAAAATGTGGTGTTAGTTTCCAAAAAAGGGAGGCTGAAGGGTGGAGAATACAGGCACACACACACACACACACACACACATACACACACACATACACACACACACACACACACACACACAGGCATGCGGGATGCGGGAGGGAGGGAAGGAGAGAGAGAAAAAAGAAGAGAAGGGAGAAAGAGTGAGATAAAGCAGCAGTAGCTTCTAAGCTTAAAGGAGTATATCACTATGGTTGATAAACTTTCACTTTAAATGAATATTTCATAGGGCAAAAAGGAGAAAGGCAGTCTCATATACCCATCCTTGTGAAACCACACACAGGTGGTACACTTGACGTTTAAAACAAGGTTTTCATCAGAATAACAATTTTCCCTTGATGGAACCCAGGTGTTCTTTTCATTTCTCTTTTGAACACTTTCCCGGAGGAAGCGGGTGGGGTACTACCTTGAAACAATGCCCAGGAGCAGTGATCACAGGACTGATGATCTCGCAGGAAATACTTTGAAGGGCAAACATGGGAGCTACAGAGGAGCTCATCAGTTTGTTTTAAAAATAATTGGTTTCATTACTTTGTTTTCCTACTGCTTTTTTTCTTCCACTCTCCAGCCTGGAATGTAATTTAATTTGTTGTTTTGATTCAGATTTTTACAGATTATGCGCTAGCATACATACAAGATATTCAATATTGGTCTCAACTGGCATCATTGCAATTCCCAAGAGTGGCCATTTTTGTTTTGTATTTACTTATTTTCCTTTTCTTTATTCCTTCCCGTGGGCATATTTGTTGATTTGTTGTATTGTTCTCTATCCCCTGTAAACAAATAGTGTTACCCATCTAGATTGTTCACCTTCTTCTTCTCCACTTATTTAAGCTCTGCTCTCCTCTTTCATGCAAGCCACTTATTTTTTTTTAATTCTGCTCATTGTAGTATTTTAACAATACAGTTATAACACACTGGAGTATTGAGATCAACCAAAGTTGTGCTACAAGTGATGGGTTATTGATAATCTATTTTGTAAATACATCTTCCAATGGAAGAAAGAGGTATACCTATAGAAAGTGTGTTTGGAATCACAAATAACCCACTTACAGTCTTTGAATGTGTTATCCATGTGATATCATGTAACATGTGTTGAGTTGGAGGAAAATGTTAAAATACCCTGACTGCCACTCCCTTGGCAGTTAACAGGAGTCACTGTTATCACCCCTCTGTGACTGTGTCTGATCTCCCCAACTAGAGTGGAAGCTCCTATAGGGCAAAGGTGCTTTAACTTGACCCTGCATGAGAAGCACCTGCAGGGCTTGTTGAAAACTCATAGGCCCCTTACCAGAGCTTCTGATTCAGTAGGTCTGGGGCAGGGCTTTCACATTTGCTTTTTCTGTCAAGTGTCCTGGTGACCATGAACACTGCTAGCAGAGGGGCTATATTTGAACCTCTAGAGAAAGGGCTGCATCTTTCTTATTCGAATTGTGATGCATACAGCCGGTGTTCAACCAGTGCTTATTAATGATGCCAATAAGTAAATACAAAGTCTTTTCCATTTGTACGCAACTCACAGACTGTTATCCAAAGAAGTGATGTTAATAGTAACAATAATTACAACACCCATTTATTGCACATCTCTAACTGCCGCAATAATTCTGAGAGCTGGGTGCCAACATTCTCATTTTACAGGAAGTTGGGGCTGAAAACGTTAAGAAAGGGATTCACTCAAGATTCAATGGCTTATGAGTGTCAAGCCCGGTTTCAGCCAGGTCTGTCTGATAACAAAGCCCCAGGAGGAGAAAAGCAAGCTCTCTGAGATCAGCTCAGTGCCAAGCACAGAAACAATTAGAAAGGCAATACCTGCTCTTTCAACACCATGACAACAGTAGTTAAGGAAACCCATTGTGTTTTAAGAAGGTAAACAACTAACATTTTCTGTAGCCATACCCCTTTCTTTCCATGGAATACTATAACATTTTTAAAAGGTTTCACATTGTATGCATTTAGAGGAATAGCAATTTTGTGGAAAGCACAGTTGGGAAGCTAATGAAATACACCAATATTATCAATAAACCCTCACAGGAAATAATTGTTTTTAAATTTAGGGAGAAAGGTTGAAATGTACATGTCTTCCATACCATAGTCTATGAATATCAAAAGCAATATTTTTTTTCTGAAGAAGACAGTAAAATGGTCTTTATCTTCAATTCCTAACAGTTTCTAGCTCATACAATGTGTTGAATAAATATGTGTTGAATGAATGAATAAGCAGACAAATGAAATATGCTGTTGGAACCTCTCAGGGCCTTTTCCTCAATAATTTATAAGTTTTCTTAGCAGTCATTATGACCTGCCTTCCTATCTTTTCCAACAACCTCAAACACATAAATCAAAACTTTGGAAAGAAAGTAATTTTTCTAAAATGAGGGGAAGTGGAAGATGTCACTCAAAGAGAAAGCCTGAAAAGGTAGGGAATTATTGGACTTAATGAAACAAGAAGATAGGTGAAAAGTAAAGCAAAACTTACCAGTCCTGATCTTAAGAGATGCCGCCTTATCCTCGTGTTGTTAAAATACCCAGCCAAGTGTTTATCTGTAAGGCTGTTATATGCTGCAAGTAACCTAAAATATAAAAATAAAACCCATAAGGTTTTACAAGGGGTTGCTTGATAACAAAGGCAATTCTTTACTTTCTCATCCCCAAACAGTGCATAATCATTCACTCACGCAGCCTGCCAGTCATGCATGTATGTGTTTAATAAACATGTATTGAGTCCCTGCTGTTTTCTAGGCCTTATGATAAGAACTAGGAAATCATCCTGATTTTAATTATTCTACAGGTAAGTATGGAAATCACAAATCAATAAGTGGGTGGGGAAAGTACAACAATAGAAATATGCAAAAAGTCATGGCAGCACAGAGAAGGAGGCCACCAGCTCCATTTGCCAAAAAGGGCTTCACAGAGGAGGCCAGATGGGAAAGTAAGGGCTACTTCAGCAGGTTCTTCAGCCTCTCACGACATACCCTAAACTCTGGTAACTCAAATTTACCTGCTGTCTCTCATGTTCAGAATACAGTGTAGTCCCCCAACTGTGAAGGCCCTTCTTTCACCTGTCAGCCAGCAGATAATACCCGTGGTGTATAAACATCTCTTCTCTTAAGAAATATTCTCTCATATGCCCTGGTGTGCTGTGTAGCCTTCCACTCCCCACCCCCCACCTCCTACCCCATAAGACCCTGAGTTACTAGCTCGTCACGTAATATGTAATTGTTTATTTATTGATCTCCTCTGCTAGATTTGAAGTCCAGGATAGAGCATTATTCTTTGTATCCCTACTGATGTTATTTGTCATGTATCAAAATAATAATGTGCTCAGTAAATAAAGATACAATTTTGTTTGGGACTTATTTTTATCACTATAAATTCCTAACTAAATTTAAACTCAATGTCTTAAAGTGTTAACTTTCTTATATATATATATATATAGAGAGAGAGAGAGAGAGAGAGAGAGAGAGAGAGAGAGAGATTTGCATTAATTTTGCATCCAGCACCAAACCAATAATGCATAGATCACTTTTGATTTTTAGAGTCTTTTAAGAGTTAAAGAGGATAAATTGGTTTCTCGATTATATGCTATACCTTAGTAGATTGTCAATCTAAGTGTATTAGTCAAAGTTGAGCACTATTTTCCGTTTTAACCTATCTTTCATTAATTATTTAGTACTTTACAAAAACAGGCACACACATGTGTATATATACATGGTACATGTACATACACATTCATACATAGACGTAGACATAGATGTTAGTATACACACTAGTCCTCCCTTATCCACAGGGAATACATTCCAAGACCCCTAGTGGATGCCTGAAACCATGGATAGTATCCAACCCTATGTATACCAGGCTTTTTCGATCTGATATCCAGCACAGCTGCTAAGTGACTAAAGGGTGGGTGGCAAATACTGTGTGGATACCCAGGAAAATGGGACAATTCACATCCTGGGCAGAACAGAGCGGGACAGCATACGATCTGACAACACTACTCAGAACAGCGTGCAATTTAAAACTTACAAATTGTTTATTTCTGGATTTTTTCCATTTAATATTTTTGGACTGTGGCTGAACTATGGGTAATTAAAACCACAGAGAGTGAAATCTTGGATAAATGGGGACCACTGTATGTGTGTATATAGAGAGAGGAAAAGAAAGAGGGAGACAGAGTTAGACAGAAGCAGAGTCAGGGAGAGGCAGAGAAAGGAAAAGAACAAGAAAGCCTAAAGATAGCCCAAATATAAAGCTGTCTTTAAAAAAAATGCATACCCTATTACCTGCAACAAATTTTATAATCTATACAATTTGTTAGCAGCTAGTTCTTAATTTACTCTAAGACCAGAGCAGGGACTTATATTATAGAGTCAAGTAAATATCATTAGCAACAATTTTATTTAGTTGTTTGTACTCCTTAATTACATGGAGATGATTTGGGTGACTTCTTCATGACTTTTTTCTCTTTAACAGCCCGTCGCAGGAAAGTTCCATGCTGCCCAAACAGTAAGAAAAGTTTAATTTCATCCACAAAAGAGAGCGAAAAGCAGTTACAAAGCTTAGAAACCAAGGTGCCACATGAGAGTTGCAGACATATGAACAACTGCAAAAGCCATTATTTCACTAGGTTTATGTAAAAAGACAACCCAAGAGCTTCAGTAGGCACATCGAAAACCAGCTTCGGATAATGCTTTGAAACCATCTTTAAATGAACTGTCTTGGTGTCCTATAGTTCATCAAAGGTTTCCTGTCTCCAAAAGGTCAACATTGTATACCTTACCCTTTCTAAATCTCAGAATATCTTTTCAGCTCCTCATTTCAGAAAGGTGAGCAGGTGTCTTTCAGTCCTAACAATCGTGATCCCACAGTTCACAGATTCTTAAGATAAATCATTAGAGGATATCGTATACAGTCTTTTGTCTGTTACTCAGGCTCAAGTTTTTTCTTAAATAATCAATAGTTTTGGAATGGCTGGGAGTGTTAAAACCCTGACTAAATGAAGTGGGGTTCGAAAAGTTGGGATCACATAAACCTCAACTTCCCTATTGACTGATAAAATATCCCCTTCCTTAATTCAGGCTCTGTAACTTCTTTGCTATTGAGATCCTAATAATTGCTTAGCCAGCTTTGGTAGCATCTAATTTTAATTCTACTCTCTTGGGTTTCTACTAACAAATGTGTGCATAATGCCTATCCAGGCTCACAAAAGGTCGAGCAGGTCCAGTTGGGTTGAAAGGTCTTTACACATCAGTTTTCTCACCTTTTCCTATTTAGGCATGAATGTGGGCACCTGTTTGGGTTGCCATTTGTAAAGCAACTCTTTCCACAACACTGATCATATGACGAACATTGGTAGGACAGCTGAATAATAACCAGCAGAGTCTACCCAGGCTCAGTTATTTCCTTTTCAGACAATGCTGGAATTGTTTTAACAGAAACTGTAGATTACTAAATTGTTTGATATCAAGAAATTACACTAAAGTAAATCATATACAGATTTGGTAAAATGGTCAATGCAAGCATTTCCGCTGTACACATATACATGTCACCATCTTTCTGACCATCGAGACTCCTTTCTGGGGAGATGGTCAAATGCTGTGTGGGCCGGTGTCAGCCACACTGTGGTCTGGCTGATCCTCTCTGTTCCAGTCCCCTTCACAAGTGCTTGATGTGGGCTTGTAGCCCATCTGTGCATTTACCCAATTACAAGAGCTTCACTGACCAACACAAACTCTGGTTAGTAGAGCTTTTCTGAAATTCCACCCTTTCCTCTGCATTCACTGCCACTTACTCCCTTCACTTTTCTTTTTTTTTCTCTTGCTCATGGCATAACCCTGGGCTGAGTAAGGTCACCTTGCTCCAGGCTTGGTGATTGCGTTGCACCTGTACATTCCTTTGTATGTTACGCTCTGCACCCAGTGTCAACACTAGACTTCCCTCTCATGCTGACTCCAGCCTGTGATCCTTTACTGCACCCTGTTCATCCACTCCACTGGTCACAGCAAGCACCAGGTTATTGTGACCCTATTACTCACAGGCCATGTTGTCATGCCAAGACTCACAACTCACTGGCCAGACCAGTCTATCACGCTTGTTTCTTTATGTGATGATGGACAAGACTATCTAACCCGTGCCCTGGTCACTAGGTGGGGAAAAACCCACTTCCTGGCTCAATGCACTGGGGACAGTCTCCCAGGAAACAAAGCAACCTTGTCTCCATGCTGGTTTCTGTTTCCCTCACTTCAATGTGCACCGCACATCTTTCAGGGCCTGAAGTTCAGAAGAGCCACAGCTGAGTCACTGGGGGTGCTACCTTCCCAGCTGCAGCCTTTCAGCACTTAACCCTCGAACCCTTGCCTCCTACCATGTAATATATAAATGTGGCTCTGTAGTAAAGTCAGTGATTCCTAACAATCCCTTCGCCTGGTCCCAAAGAGAGATAGTTTACCCTATAAAAATCCCAACTCAAAGGAAAGGCATTATAACAGGTTTTTTGAAAATCACAAATGCTTATTGTTTAATGACTAATTTTAGGTTATTCCATAAGGCATTGGGGACACAGAGATGGCACAAACACTGCACTCTTGGAGCTCCCAATCTAGTGGGGAGACACACAGATACATACGTGTGTGTGTGTGTGTGTGTGTGTGTGTATGAGAGAGAGACACACACACAGAGAGAGATTTCATCCCATAGCATAAGCTAATTCATTACCAAGTATCTCCATGTCAGGTACTGAATCCTGATCTGGGGAAGGAGTGTAATATCCATATTCCGTTCTGCAGATTGCAAAGCATTCTCACATACATAGTCTCATCTGGTTTCTTTTAGACCCATGGAATAAGAACAGTCTCTAACTATTACAGCTCTTTTATCTTACTAAAGTGGAAAAGCTCCAAAACAAGATTACTATTTAATGTGAGTCCATTTTAGGAAAACCTAAGGCAATATTTCTTTATGGATCACATTGATAAAGTCATTTCTTCTGGCCTGAAGCACCCTGGAACCCCACCCTCATCTCTACCTATACTGCCCATCCACACACTGTCTACATTACCTTTGGGGATGAAAAGAGATAGAGAAATTCCAACTCTAGCTTCAGTTCAATTCTGTCTTCACCATTACGGACTCCATAACTGGGAGCAAATGACCCTCTGTCTCGATTTTTCTACCTTTCAAAAACACTAGTATGTGAACACAGTTCAGCCAATTCTTTATCAATTTATTGTAAGATTGCTTTTTCTCCAATTTCAAAAAACATGTTCCTCATTTCCATTTGAAACCTCATTAAAATTACCTTTACCATATGCATTTCCACCAACATTCTGTTTATTATTATTTATGTATTCGCTAAGAAGATGAAGGTTTTCTCTCTCTTGTTTCTGAGTCCTTACCAGAATCACCTTTAAAAATTGCCTCATGGCAATCTAGGCTTTTTCTAGCATGCACCTCGGAACTCTTCTAGCCTCCACCCATTACTTAGCTCCAAAGCCACTTCCACATGTTTAGAGATGTGTTCTCTGCCGTTGGTACCAATGTCTGTTAGTCTCTTTGGGGCTGCTATAGCAGAATACCATAGCCTAGGTTTGGTTATAGCAGCCCCCAAAATAGTGTTTGTTGTTTAACTATTTTTGGAGGCTGGAAGTCTAAGATCAGGATGCCAAAATGTTTAGGTTCTTGAAGAAGAGCCGCTCCCTGGTTTACAGATGATGGTCTTCTCATAATGTCCTCATATGGCAGAGAACAGAGAGAGAAGCAAGCTCTCTTGTGTCTCTTCTTACAAGGGCACCAATCCCTCATGATCTGATTACCTCCCAAAGGCCTCATCTCCAAATACGATCACACTGGGGATTAGGGTTTCAACATATGAATTTTGGGGAGACACAGATATGCAGTCCATAACAGATAATATGATCATTCCGATTTTGTAGATGAGAAAAACAAGGCTTGGTTTAAATCACTTGCCAAAGATCATGTAACCTAAGCCTTATTCCTGCTAATATGTAACAAATCATAGTAAACACTACTCATCAGGTCTTGCTAATGTGAGGACTACAGTTTGCTAAGAATAATGATGGAAAAATGTGAATCATGAAATATTCACAGAGAAATATAATCCACCCAATTCTTCACTACAGAGATAGAAACATTATATATATATATATATATATATATATGTTTTTGTTTTTGTTTTTGTTTTTGTTTTTTGAGAGAGAGAGAGTCTCACACTCTCGCCCAGGCTGGAGTACAGTGGCACGATTTCGGATCACTGCAACCTCCACCTCCCAGGTGCAAGTGTTTCTCCTGCCTCAGCCGACCAAGTAGCTGGGATTACAGGTGGCCACCATCAAGCCAAGCTAATTTTTTGTATTTTAAGTAGAGACTGGGTTTCACCATGTTGGTCAGGCTGGTCTTGAACTCCTGATCCATCTGCCTTGGTCTCCCAAAGTGCTGGGATTACAGGAGTGAGCCACCACACCCCACCATAAATAAAAATTCTTACAGACTTATATTAACAAATGTATAATTTTCCTTTATAATTTTAGTGTAAAAACAATGTGCTAAAGTCTTAAAATCAGCTAATCTCTTAAATATTTATTCCTGCATCATGCTTTACACTAAAAATTTCCTCAAAAGCATACTTGTTTGAGGAGATATTAAAAATAATGTTGATTCAACAAGGTTAGTTTTATTTAACCTAGATTGTGACTTATCCCATCTGAATTAATAAAGTGTTCATTTGTTTTCTATTGCTGCTATAACAAATTAGCACGTAATAGTAGCTTAAAACAACACAAATCTATTATCTTATAGCTCTAGAGGTTAGAAAAAAACTACTTAAATTAAGGTGGCATTCCTTCTGCAGGCTCTAAAGGAGAATTCAGTTACTTTCCTCTCAATCTTGTGGAGGCTGCCTACATGCCTTGGGTCCCGGGCCCTTTCCATTGCCAAATGCAGCCATGGCTGGCTAACTATTTCTCACAATGACATCTCTCTGGTTCCGGCTCTTCTGCCTCCTTCTTCTCCACTTAGGGACCTTTGTGATTACATGGGAACCACCCAAATTAATCCAGGATGATATCCTTATTTTAGGTCAGATGATTCACAATATTAATTCAGTCTACAACTTTTATTCCTTCTTTTCATGTAAAGTAACACATCCACATGCTCTGAAGACTAAAATATGGACATCTTTGAGGGCCATTCTTCTACCTACTGCAAGATTTCTCCTACATGCCAGATGCCAGGAGCAGAAACAATGGACACTGAATGTGATGGTGATTGGACTGTGTCTTAGCCCATTTCATGCTGCCATAACAGAATACCACAGGCTGGGTCATTTATTAAAAAACAGAAATTTATTTTTCACTGTACTGGAGGCTAAGAAGTTCAAGATCAAGTTGCCGTCATCTGGCGAGGGCCTTCTCCCTTCTCAGTGTGTCATTGTAAGGTTCTCCAGTTCCTTCACTTTCTTTCTGTATCATGACTAAAGATCAGAGTGTCTTTACTGCTTTATGACCCAGCCAGCTATAGGTTTTTCTCAGCAGGCTTGAACTCAAACTGTGGCCTTGAAAAAAGTTTCAGGCACTGGAAAAGTTCCCTAGTTTGCTAGAAAGAAATTGGCCCAGGGCCATGAACCAAATTTCCTAAAATCTCATATAAACTCCATACCCTGGCCCCCCTCATCATGGACATAACTGGATAGGACATCCCTTTTCTCTCACTCTTCATTGTGAGAATATGCTGCAGCATTCTCCATCTAGGTTCCCTTAATAAATGCTTTGGACCGATCACCTGGGCCTTTAGTGTTTCTTTCTTTGGAATCCCAACTGGCCCCATCACAGGATGGTTTGAGGCCCTCCCTTGTGGGAATTCCCCTACCACCACTTTTGAAATCATCCCATCACAAAATAGTCATCGCATGGCAGAAGGTGGAAGGGCAAGAGCACACCCACTCCCATGAGCCCTTGACTTGAGGTTCAATTCTACTTCTACCCCTTACAAGATATATGACCCTGGATAATTCAATCTTCTTTACCTAACAATAATTATCCATGAAGTAAAATGCTAGGACTATGCCCCAAAGTGGATGATCACAGTTTACTGGTCTGGAAATATATTTGCTTAAAGCTGCATCATTTTTGGAATACAGAGATTCACATGGTGAAATACCCACATAGAATCTGGCAAACTCCTTCATTTTACATTCAGGAAACTGGGGTTCAAAAAGTAGGCATGGTCCATCAACAAATCAATAAAGAACATGTCAGAATGTCACAGGAGTTCCCACAAAATTGTACCTAGCCTTTTCATAAGGTCCTTATCTCACCATCTTCCACCAGAATTTCTTTCACCCATGCTTACCCTCTCTTCAGACTCACGTAAGATTCTCTTCCTGTATACCCTCCTACAAGGAGTTGTGTGGAGCACACAGTAAACTGACACAAACTCAGCCAAGATTTGTTGAGTAAATGTACAAATCAGTTAGTGGAAACGAAGCATATTGGTCCAATTCCTTGACATCTATCCTTTTGTAAAATCCATATGTAAGGATAATCACCTTTTCTACTTTTGGACAATAAATGGAAGTAGTCTATGACAAAGAGCTTCAAAAGCATGTTTTATGTATTTTGGCTTTTTTAAATGCAGCATTTACCACATGAGTGATCTTACTAACAATTTTGTTTTTGTCATTTGTTTTTGTTTTTTCTTGTGTTTTGGCAAAATGGTGCCTTTGTGGCATGCTACATATTGCATTAGAAAAAAAAATAGTTCCCAGGGAGGCAGAAAAAAATATATATCCTTTTGAAGAAACTTGATGAAAGGCAAATACAGAATAATTGACATGAGGGTCAATAATTTTCTATTCCTATATAAGAAAACTCTTTGCCAACTACAATTAGACCAAGAATCTCTACAGCCTGTCACTTTATAGGGGGTGATTAAACTGATATCATACAAATGATTTTATATTACATTCTTCATTCTTTTTTATTTGCATCCAAACCTGCCAGATCTCAGCAATTATACTAAATATTGATTTACAATTTTTCTCAGCTTATTCTAACAATGAAGCCAGATGAGAACCATAATATTATTTTATTTATAGCCTTAATATGATGGTTTGAAGTGACTAGTAAAAACAAGACTGGTCTCTAACTGTGCTGACTGCTGGCAAGAAAATTTTGCAGTGTTCACAGATGAGGCAATAGGGAAGTAGTGAATGGGAGTCAGTAGGCCTGAGACACACTAAGTTTGACCAGCTGCATATGAGACATGGTATATGCTTTCATATACTATGAATTCTTCTCTTTATAATGTTACATCTTTGAATGGAAAAAACTCGTAGCCACTTGAAAATATGCATTAATAGAAAAATAGTATCTAAACTAAGGGACATAATGAGGCCTTTCAGAGGCAAGGTAACCATGATGGAAATTTCTGGAAACTGAGAATTTTTATCACTAGCATCTATTGAGCAGTTTCTTAAATTTTTGTAGTGTATAAACACTCTACATAACATACACAATCATGCTAAATAGTATTATCTTCCCTCTTCATAGATGACTTAACAGATGTAGAGTGGTTAGATAACTAGTTCATAATTAGTTAAAAGCAGATTCAGGATTCAAACCAGGATTGCTCTGGTTTAACCATAAAACTGAATGTACTCCTCCTCCGTCTCCTCTTCCTTTTCCCCTCCTCTTCCCACTTTCTTGTCATCTTAGCTAATTTCAGGAAAACAATTCTCAGATTTGTTCAGAACGTATGCTGAAATGAAGTTTGGGGTAAAAGATGTTTATTAGAGATCAACACCTGTGAAAGGAAAAGAGAGGATGCAGCATTGAGCAGAAGAAGAAGTCAAATTGTACACAGACCAAGTGAAGCCATGCCAACCTATCAGGGAATTCTGTAACAAGAAGTGCTCCTCTGTCAATGAATAATCAACAAACACCTAATAGGTGGGTTCTACCAGCAATTGTGCATTTGGCAAAAAAAAAAAAAAAAAATGCTGCTGTGTCGGTTACATTTTCTAAATATATTATTGAGTATATTACACAAGGAAAAAAATAAAATTATACTAAAGAGCTTCATTCAAATGCCTGTCATTTTTTCCACCAAAGTTTAGGTTAATTTCCTAAGAGCTAGTTCTTTTAAGAAGTCATGCTGTTTCTACAGACACTTCTACTCTATGAGTTTCCACAAGTTGTTTACTCACTATTAAGCTCAATTTCCTCATCTGTAAAAGGGGAAAATAATTGTGCCTTATATCCTAGAACTTCTGTTAAGTATTATTATGATAATGCAAGAAAAGAGCTTAGTGCAGTGCATGGCACTATTAGTTGCTATTGTTATTAGCAATGCTTTATTCTTAAATGAACCACATATACATTTGCCTATGCTCTGAAAGGAAAATATTCCATGGTTTAGAATCATAGAAGAAGCACAGTAAGGATACTTGAGAGCAAGAGGATGATTTAAACAATCAAAAGGAAAATGAAGTCTGAGCCAGTAGAAGGGAACTGAATAAGTGCCTGGCCATTTGAGGGGCAGGTGTGGGAACTGACCAGAGGATTGCTCTAGGAAAAGGGATTACCATACGCAAAGGTCCAGGGATAGGAGAGCACCATGGCATCTATCTTTACACTATCCTCCTGCTAGAACCACCTCTGCTATTGTCTCCACCCCTGTTGCACAGGCACATATGTGTGTGTGTGCCTGTGCACACACATGCACCATTCCAAAACCCCCCCTTGCAAAGACAGTAGGTGTCTTTCAAAGGCCAGAGGGTAAAACTGAGAGCATGGTAGTCAGTTAGCATGCCTGCTGCCAGACCCAAAAAAGATTAGTATAATTATTTTGTGCAACAAACCCAAAGTGCTTATTATGTGCCTGGCCTTGTGCTATCCCAAGGTTACAAAGCTGCATAAGCACAGTCCCTGCCTTGAAGGTACTCACAGTCCAACCAGTGAAAGAATGGCAGTGCAGTATAATGTGCTATAATTACAACAGCAACTGTTTATTGTGCTTGGCAGGCACAATCTCATTTAATCTGCAAAATATCCTATGCATCAGATTATGATCTCATTTCACAAATAAGTGAATTATACACACACAAGAAGGGTATCCAAGAAGAACTGAAATCTGAACTGGGTCCTAAATGACAAGTCAAGTGTTGTGGAAAGAAGTAAAATTTGGATGGGTAACTATGAGGGTAGAAGTACCATCTGGACTCATTCTAAGAAGTAGGGAAATTGTACACAAAGTCCCAGAGAGAGAGATCACAGGTTTCTGTCACCCAAATAGGAATTTGTTGATTATTTATGATATGGTCTGGCTGTGTCCCCACCCAAATCTCATCTTGAATTGTAGTTCCCATAATCCCCATGTGTCATGGGAGGGACTCAGTGGGAGACAATTTAATCATGGGGTTACCCTCATGCTACTCATGCTGTTCTTGTGATAGTGAGTGAATTCTCATGAGATGTGATGGCTTTATAAGGGGCTTCCCCTTTTGCTGGTCACTTCTTCCTGCCACCATGTGAGAAAGGACATGTTTACTTCCTCTTCCTCCATGATTGCAAGTTTCCTGAGGCCTTCCCAGGAGGCTCTTTAAACTCTTCCCTTTATAAATTACCCAGTCTCAAGAAGTTCTTTATACCAGTGTGAGAATGGACTAATACAATTTACCATAAAATTAGTATAATACAAGGGAATTGAAGTCTACAGTATCATTACATTGTAAATTATTGATTAAGGCAGTTACCATTATGTGTCAAATATACTTTAGAAGGTTACATTGGCTTGGAAATCTGATCACTCTTTATTTATATCTGATCTTAGAACACAGTCTCTCTAACAGCTATGACTAGACTACTTAAGCTCCTTAAACTACCATCCACTGATTATAAGAAGGCTGAATATACATGTGTCCATGCATTTAGACATACGTGTGTGTGTGTATTTATATACAAACATAAGTGCTTTTACACATGTATGTATAATTTTCAGTTACTTTCTAGTCTTTGGGTATTTTCACAAATGCTTATGAATGGTAAAACAGCTCTCAGTGATTCCCACTAGTTTTTTGTGATGCAAGTCATAGGGTCTGCCTATCTGAATTAAACATGGCAAATTAAAAAAGAAAATCTCTCACATATTATTTTCAGTATCAATAGTACTATTTTAATGTCCAATAGGAAAATGTTCAGAAATGATCCCACAGAGTGATGTACTATGTGAAAGAAACAAAGAAGAAGTAGGGAAAAAAAGGAAGAAGAAGAAAAAAAAAAAAGCCAGCTGCTAAAGAGGGCAAATCAATAAATTTACTATGTGTGTTGAGAAGGAAAACATAATCAACCATGTTAAAAACCTCCTCATTGCCCTAAAATGTAATTCTTATGTGCAGTAGTAAGATTTAAAATGATAATGACACGTGGGCAAAGGTTAAAGAAGTTGACTAAATTTTAAATGCTCAACCATTTTAAAATAATACCCATAAGATTTTCACCAGCCTTTCTACCATTTGTCAATGTCAAAGCAATGATGCAGTTTCATGAGTTTGTCTTGAATTCTCAAATTTGATAAAAAGAGCAAGTGTGCTAGAGAGGTACAAATGCTCTGGGTCATTGCATCCATTTTTATTAAAATTCTCCATTGTTCAGAGCATGATTTCCTTAAAGGAGCAACCTCATTTTGAGGGGTCATGAATTGGTAGGTCAATGTTAATTTTCTTTCTAAAGATTCTTGAGTCTAAGAACAGGTTGTCATTTAAAAGTAATTAGTTTAATTGAACAAGAAAGTGATTTATGGACTGGAAACACTTTCTCCATGTTCCCTTCCAATTAGCTTGGGACATGTCTGCTTATTTTGAAGTGTATGTTTTATTTATTTGGGGTATATGTCCTTTAAGAATTAAATTTGAAAGACTTAAGCAACATGTGCTTTACACAAAGATCAAAATAAATACACAACAGCTGCCATTCACTGAATTCCTATTATGTGCTGGTATTTATTAGCCCCACATTTTTGAAGGAGGAAAATGAAATGCAGAAATGAACTCCCCTGCATTTATATAAGGCATAACTGGAATTTAAACTTACATCCTTCTGGCTCCAAAAATAAATCCTCTTCTGAAATAGCATGTTTATGTCATATTTTTTGGATTGGACATTGATTTTTTTCTCTTTGGAATATAAGCCCTTTTAAATTAGAGGAAGAGAAAAAAATAGGAAAGATGAGTTTTGGGCAATTGAAATTTTATTCATTCTTTCTTTAAAGTGTTCCCATTTTTTTTTGCCCACACTCCTATCTACAGTTTCTGAATATCTCTGTCTTTTAACTGCCCTGCTGAGCTCTTCTTCTCCCTGTCACAGCATTCTCAAGTTTGATTTCTGCTCCATGCTCTTGCATGTGGCCCTGAAACATCAGACCTTCCAATAATTTTTCTGAGCCAATCTCCTCACCAAGGACTGGAATCTGAATATCCCTCTTCACACACTGCAGCCTGAGGCCAGCCTCACCTACTCCCTCAGGTTTTGTCCTAGAAGATGCCAGCCTAGTTGAAGTTCCATGTCTCCAGCTTGACTGAAAGGAAAGAACTATGGGAAAGAAGGTTTTAAAAGTCATAATCTTACATAAATCCCTATGAATTGTGCTGAAATATTCATTTGCTGCACTTACAGAGAGATTCCCAACTATTGACTTCAACAGAAAAAAAAATGTTCAAATTCATTTTTATAAAGGCTTAGGAGATGATCAGAAATAATCTGAAATAAGGCCCCAAGTCCTCACATTACTAAAAAATATAATCACCTACCTGTAGGACCACTTGTAAAGTAAATAATAACTTTTGTTGTGATTTAAGCCACTATTAGTTTGGTTTTCTGTTACTTGCAGCTGGATGTATTCCTAAGGTCATTAAAGTCAGAGACATATTATAGGAATTATTGAGCTAAATTTAGGGCATAGTCCTGGAGTACAATGAGGACACAAATATGTAGAGAGATGTGGTCTTCACCCTATGGAGTTTTCAATTTACATGAGAGATATAAAAACTATTAAGATGCTACAAGGAAAGTGTCTGTGTGGTACTTGTTGGTGTAACTTTAAAGACAAAATAGTCTTAGAAACAGCTCTTTAAATAGTATAGCTTTATTAGTATAGTTTTAAGAACAGAATATTCAACTCCAATAATCCAGAGGAATATAACAAAAATGCAAACTCTAATTATCTATGGATGTAGGAGTTCAAATGATTTTGATTTTCCTCATGGTACTTTTCTGCTTAAAGTAGAACATTTTCAAAATAGAGATAAATACAAAGAGGAAAATAAAAAAACATTTGTATCCCAGTACCCAGAGAGTTGAAGTTCCTTCTAACTCTATTACTCTAATTTACAGGAGATTATTTCAATCTAAACAACAGAAAGAATATTATTGTAAATATCTTGGAGCAAGCTATGAAGAGAAACAGCTTCTTTGTATGAGAGCCAAATAATATTCACAAATATAAAATATTACAATCCATGGCATATAGAGAATGCCAAATTAACTGCTACTATAAAACACTATGATTCAATTCAATTTAAAATCCTTAGTTTTTAATGCTGTTTCATAACTACTACGTGCAATTTATATTGTCTGTTTAATTCCCTGCTGTTTCTTTCCTTGCTTCAATATTTTGCCCTAAGAATTTTCATTAATTTGTAAATGTTGTGACTATTATAGAAAAATAATAACAGACACATAAAAATGGATCAACAGCTTAAAATGTTCAATTTTTTCTCCCAACTAGCATCAGGCACTGAGAGGTAGGGAGTAATTTGATTACCAATCAGACTTAACAGTTTAACACTTACCTGTAGAGATCATGGATTTATTATCTTAATTATTTCTCCTCACTAAGCTTTTACTCATATTTTCTGTTAGCTTTGACTTTTATCTCCCTTTTGAACTTTTGGCTTCAAATCTCCATTATCCATATTATATATTTAATGTCAGTATCACCCCAAAATTCATATGTTGAAATCCTAATCCACGATGTAGTGGTATTACGAGATGGAGCCTGTAGGCGTTAATTAGGTGAAGGTAGAACCTCATGAATGGAATTAGTGCCTTAAAAAAGAGACCCCAGAGAGCTCTCTCACCCATTCTGCCATGTGAGAGCCCAGCAAGAAGATGGCCATCTGTGAACCAGAAAGCAGGCCCTCACCAGAAACTGCAAATGTATGTTGGGCTCCCCAACCTCGAGAGCTGTGAGAAAAAAATTTCTGTTGTTTATCAGCCACCCAGTTTATGATATTCTACTCTAACAGCCCAAATTGACCAAGACACCTGTGACCCTCATATGTTACCAATCAATCATTTATTTTAAATGATTCTGCATTTCTCATAAAAACCACTTTCAGCCTTTGCACAGCCAAGTAATGAAGAGCATCAGCAGATACAAACAGGTTGCCTTAGTTTGGTAGGGCTGCCAACAAGATATCAAGTAGCTCAAACAACAGATATTTATTTTCTCACAGTTCTGGAGGCTAGAAATCTGACTTCAAGGTGTCAGCAGGGTTGGTTTCTTCTGAGAGCCATGAGAGAAGCGCCTGTTTGAGGTCTCTTTTTGGTTTGCAGACGGCCATGTTTGTGAGCACGTTTTTGTCCTAATCTCCTCTTCTTATGAAGACACCAGTCACATTGGATTAGGGTTCACACATTGGCCTGATTTAACCCTTACCTCTTTAAAGACCCTGTCTCCAAATACAGTCACATTCTGAGGAACTGAGGGTTAGGACTTCAACATATAAATTACAAGGGGAGGGGGCAGCAGGCAGAGAGTAGGGTGGCACAATTAAGTCCATGACACAGAAATAACCAGAGAGCCGACCAATTTAAGTATGTACCATGGATTTAGACAGAAGAAAGAAGGAAGATCTTTTCTAAGTACATAAAAACCCAAAATACTATACCTTGATTCTGAATTATCTGTGCTGGCAAACAGAAAGATCATTGATGACCATCAAAAAAGGGCATAGATACCTTCCACATCCCAGAACATGCATGTAGATAGTTCAGAAGAAAGAGAAGAGGATAATGAAGGTCTCTAAGAGAGTCCCCAGAGCATGGGAAAACCATGTTTTCACTGTCAGAAGAAGAAACACACTTCCCAGTAATCTGCCCATCGACCAAAAGAGTTAACCATGCAAAAGAGACAAGGGGACAAAGAGCGAGAGCAAGTAGACCCACAAGAGAATAAGAAATTGTTAAAGAATCCAGATCTATATAAAATCTATATATCTACACTCTTCAGTGTTCTTTACTTTTAAAGTATGCTTCTTGTGGCTAACTGTGAAAGCAATGATTTTACAATTGTCAAAAAATTTTAATTTTAATACTGAAGGAG
This sequence comes from Cacajao melanocephalus, assembly GCA_963573385.1. Classification (NCBI taxonomy): domain Eukaryota; kingdom Metazoa; phylum Chordata; class Mammalia; order Primates; family Pitheciidae; genus Cacajao; species Cacajao melanocephalus. Next base: position 64,005 of record CAUYLG010051082.1, on the reverse strand, counting down.
CCTCAGATTTTTCAAGCTGCACTATTCAACTTGTCATATTTTTTTTTCTTTCCTCCAGAAAAACATTAATCCAAAAAGGCAAGCTCTCGGGTGAATGACTTTAATCCGAGTATATTTCCTGATACAATAATTTGCAGCAATGATGTTGTCAGCGAAGGATGTGTTTCCTTGCTGGGACTTGCGCAAGAAGAGAGTGATTTAGAGCTTCTGGCCAGTGAAAGAACCAAACGACTTCTGCTAGAACCCAGAGGAATAGTAAATCCTATCTTACATCTGGGTTGACATTTTAGTTAGCACAATATACAAATATGCTACCTGGTTAAAAAAAAAATCTATCCTTGAAAATTACTTATTTAACCCATGAAGTACAATACACATGCTTGTGTGTATAATGTACTATTCAGCAATTTTTATATGTTGAAGTTTGAGAAGCATGGATCTAAACCAAAGAAACTAAAGAAAAATCAAAATGCAGTGTCTACATACTCAAATAATTCTCCCTTGAGTATGTAGACATTGTACAAGTAGGGCACTGCACAGGTATTCTTATTCAATGTAATCTGGACCAGTAGCTGGTCATTTAAACAAAAAGTAAAATTAATGAGATAACTCTATATAAATACATTTACCTTAATTTTTTAATTGAAAGCATAATATATATCTGTTCACTATTTTTTTTGTGTGATGTCAAGGTCTTTACTTTGTCTCTGACTCAGCTTATTTTCCTCTATTCTCTTTTTTTGTGCAAATCATACACATAATACATCATTTATGATTTCCAGTTAGGAAAAGGTGACAAAGACACTTACAAACTAACAAGAACGTTTAATCTTAGATTTTTTTTCTTTTGCAAATTTTATCCTCACCTGATTTGACAGATTTATTTAAACTGATTGACATTTATAGAGTCATTCCATAACATACACTATTCTCAACTATTTGTGTGGGGAAGCAAGTAAGCCATAGCAGGAGAAAACCCAATAATTCAGTCTGCCCACAACTTCTCTTAGTCTGTACCAAAAATAATAAGTAAAGGTTAGAAGATTATTTCAGTACTACCTTCAGAGACTAAAGTTTTCATTGAAAAGGATATCACTGGAAATTAAAAATCTCAAAAATAATTAAACTTTACCTCAGGTTCAGAATGTTTGAGACTGATTTTTAAATTCAGAATTGAGTCAGAGAAGTTATTTTCCCATCTTCCTGAAAACCTTGTATGGATTTATTAATAATCAAAATAAGTTGGGCAAGTCTTCACCTGTCCTCCTAGTTAGAGAAGCTTTTTCTCAGCAGAGACTGAGAGAAACCCAAAGACTTTTCTTGGGGAACTTGGATAAGGATAGTTGATACAGTCTGGCTCTGTGTCCCTACCCAAATCTCATCTCTAATCTTAATCCCCACATGTTGAGGGAGAGACCTGGTAGAAGGTGACTGGATTATAGAAGCAGTTTCACCCATGCTGTTCTTATGATAGTGAGGGTGTTCTCATGAGAGCAGATGGTTTAATAGTGTGACACTCCCCCTTCACTTGCTCTCTCTCCTGCTGCAATGTAAGACGTGCCTTGCTTCCCCTTCACCTTCCACCATGATTGTAAGTTTTCTGAGACCTCGCCAGTCATGCAGAACTATGAGTCAATTAAATCTTTTTTCTTTATAAATTACCTAGTGTCAGGTAGTATCTTGATAGCAGTGTAAGAATGGACCAATACAATTATTTTAAGGGAATCAATTTCTATTGCTCAAGTTTGCTTTGTATGCCCCTAAAATTGATCTTCCTGAAAAATGCACTTCCAGTCATGTTGATTTCCACCTACTTTTTGTAATTAGCTTTATATTTTACAATGGAAAGACACATCTCTCTTCATCTGGTGGTCTTATTTAAGTGCTTTAAACTTAGAAAAACATCTGAGAAACAGACAATTTGAAGTATTGCACAGATATTGATACAACAAATGACTTTCATGACTGGGCAACAAATCCAATTGCAAGTCAAACACTGTAGTTTCCAATCCTTAGCTTTCAGTACAATAGAATAAGGACCTAATTAAGTTGTCATTTGAAAGATCGTCAAAAACATTTTTTGTGTGTGTGATCACTATGTGATTTTTGCCTTATAACTCTGAAAAAAATCGAAGAATTAAATGACATTGCCATAACAAACCCCTTTCCATTCCTGTCTACTTATGTGAACATGTTTGTTAAAGGAGTAAGAGAAGAAATGACATCTACATATATTTTTAAAAGAGTAGAATCTATAACATGAAATGCTTCACAGAGGAAGCCACAACAAATGAGCCTGTTTAATTCACCTCATTTAAGCAGAATCAATTTACTCTTTAATTTGTTAATATTTAACGGGAGGGTGAGTAGAAACTACCAAAGTTGAATTTAAATATTTAATGACTTAAAGTCTGAAATTCTGTGTGAAAGAGATAATTTTGCTGGTGGGAGTGGGTAACAAACGAATGGTACTGTAGCTGTCCAAAGTACATTCCAGTTTGCTAACTCAGAAGCCAAGAAATGTTTGCTACTTAGGAATGCAATGGACTCCTGTAGTAAATAACATGGTGGGTTTATCACTGATGTTTCTCCTGGATACACATACTATGTAAAATGAACAACTTGACCTAATGACCTTTACTCTGCCTTCAATGAAAAAGGACTGAGTTATCAGATACTCTTAAGGATGTATTAATTATCTCTTTACCACACTTCAGTGTACTCTGTCATTACAGAAACACTTCTTTACATTAAAAAGGTATAAACGAAAAGTCTAAACTAACAAAAAAATGCTTCTAAACCTTTGAACAGTCTTTCAAAACCTATGTCTTCTGGATTTTTTTCTTGTCGTGAGCTATAATGCTTCTCATTCTTCCTTCTCAAAGAAAATTTACAGACGAGTGTGACTAACTCTACTTAGAGCCAAGTGTATCTTTCACACAGAAAGCCAACTTCACATGAATTCAGTGATGATCCTTTGAAGGAGCCAGAAGAGCCATATCATTTTATCCTCATGCATGACTGAGGGATATAAAATCCCTATTCCACCTCTAGGACTTGTGCACAACCCACAAACACACACACAAATAGCAACATGGGTGAGATTTAGCAAACTAGAGAGACAATCAATTCTAATTTTTCACTCTAAAACAATTTCATTAGAGATTGCAATGCTGGAAATGGCATTTTATAGTTGACTTCCACCAAATTATGATGCAGCTCAGATTCAAAATCGCTATTGTCTTTGGCAGAAGTTCTAAAAACCATTTTTATTTACTCCAAACTATCTGAACAAAGCCAGCAGAGGCCCTTTGCAATTTTTACATCAAGTGCTTCATGCTGTAGTTAAGTAAGTAATGGAAATCAAAGGAAGCACTAAGAGAAGTAATCAGGACATCATTTATTGATTGGTGGCATTTTAGGGATTTAAAATTTTTGTTTTAGTATGTAACTGCACTTTATTACCATTTTATCCTTAAAATGTAATAAGTACAAACTGCTTCAGTAATGATAGAAAAGGCTTCTCAGCTTTAATGAAAACTTTTATTTGCTACTGAAACTTTTATTAGTTCCAAATGGTAACATAAGCAAGAAAACGTCACTACTTTTATTTGAGGAAAAACTTTAGCAATTCAAATAATTTTGTTCTTGGGTGAATTTTAAGACATTTAGATTTGTTGTATTTATGCTTATTGTTTTCATTTACTTTTGCTAAATTAAAACCAAAAAATATGTACACATGCACACTATTATAAAATTAGCCCCTAATCAGCTCAAAATACTAGATACTCATATACAGCCATCCTCTGTCAGATGTTGGTCTAATCCAGACAAAAATGTTTATATATTTAGGCTCCTGTACATTTCAGTTGTTGACTATGTGAGGCAACATAGGGTGATGGTGAAGAGCAGCGGCTCTGAAGCTATACTGACTGGCTTTGTATTCCAGCCCTGACCCTTCCTAGCAGTGCCACCTCTAGAAACTTCTCAGTCCTCAAATTTCTTATCTGTAAAAATGAAGGTGACTAAAACCAGCATGATGGGAAGATTTAATAAGATAGTCCATGTAAAACATTAGAATAGAGTCTGGCACATGGTACACACTTAATAAATATTTAGTTCTAACAAAGTTTTCAGTTGTGAATACATGCACCTCTAGATTGCATTCACCATCCAGTGATATAATTTATTCAATAAACATTTGTTGAGTTTTATTTTGTTCCGAACACTGTCCTAAGTAAAGGGGGCAGAGGAATTAATAAGATATGGTGCCTACTTTTCAGGAACTTACCATTTAAGTGTGAAGTATTTGTTGCCATCTTAATACCTTTCCTAGAGAGTACCATGAAACATACTCTTTCATTAAATCACAAATTTTCCCTTTTCTCCACAGGCTTGGAACTAATGGAGCTTCAGAAAAATTTGACTTTAGTTTCTGAGACCTTAATCATGCTCAGTTTAATAAATAACTACAGGTTTTTTTCACATTTTAAAATAGATGATTAAATGGTCTAATCAGATTCTAGCTAGCCAAACTTGAAAAACATAGGAAGACAACCATGACTGACACATTTATTTTCCCAAATGCAAACATACTGCAAACATCAGCTGTAGAAAAATAGTGCTATTTACATCTTACGTGACCCACAGTTAACAAAAATTGCACAGGAGTTCAGCACCAAAATGTTAAGGTACCTAAATTAAATTCAACTTGAGATAAAATAAGAAGTTCATTTAATCATAGCTATATCACTTTTCTAAAAGTTCTGAAACTAATTTCCAATATGGTACCTTATATGGCTTTAGTTTTTTCGAACATTCTCATTTATGTCATTACACTCAGAGAATTCATTAAAAAGTAAAATCTTGAAGTTTGGGTATAAGTTCCAACACAATGACTAATGTGGTACTTCAAACATCACAAACTCCAAATGATCTCAAATATGTTGTCCTTTGCTAATTTGCTGCTCCTAAAAATGTGCAATAAATGCAATTAAAAAGGAAAGTATCTTCAATTTAGTTGCAAGATTGACTACGATATTTATCTTCTTACTAGATGTATCATAATAAAAAACCATGTAATATGCATTACATTGTTTAATTCAGGAGGAAATTGGATATTCTCCCTTCCAATTAAAAAAAAGAATGTTTTTTTTTGCAACAACCAATAATGATGGTGTTCTTTCTAGAATACATTGAATATTGCCAAAATAGGTCCTCTAAGGAGTTCACCTACCTAAAGCAATTGAAGATCATGAGTAAATGCACAGGGATACAACTCCTTCCTCTCTTTTTCTGTGCCATAAAACCTTCCTTGATTAAAATACTTTTAAAAGACCCTTATGATCCTTTTGAGATTGGGCAGATAAAAATCCTGAAATAATACTCCCTCTTCCCAATGAAATTCCTTCAATACTGAATAAACTCACACCTCACTTATATGTAAGCCACGGTGAGGCTGCATCATCTCTCAGTCTCAAATCTCCGAACGAATGTATATTTTGGTAATCTCTTCTTTTGCATCTAAACACACATGTTCCACACCACAGGATCTTCTTGATCCCAGCAAAGGTCCTTGCTTAAGGTATGCGTTTTTCACACCCATTTTATAATCCTTCCAGGGTGAAAATTTCAAAAGGGGCGAACGTGGGTGAAATAAACGAAGAAGGGGAGGGAGGAGATATGATGCCTGGGAGTTCTGCCATCCTCCCTGCAACCCAGAATTTGTATATTTTTTCCTCTCTTCAGCCCTCCCCCTCTCTCCCCTCTCGCCCCTTCCCACCGCCGCAGGAGGGAGGAGGGGACGCTGGCTGAAGCCGCCACCTGCCGCAGGGTGGAAAAGCTCCAGTTGTCACTTACCCAGCTGGGTGAGAATTGCTCATTTTTGCAGGATCCCTTTTGGACCCCGCGGCAGGTGCGGAGGGTGGGTGCGTGGGCCCCGTGCACGCTGGCGCTGAGACAGTCGCGCTCGCGGAGTGGCTCCGCACTGAGGTTGCCTGTGCGCGGGCACCTGCGCTGGGCCGCCGCCGCCCCTGGGCGGCCGGGATACCCGCAGCCTCCCGAGCCCCCACCCTCCTGCGGTATCCACAGCCTCCCGGTTGCTAAGGGAGGAGAGAGGCAAGCGCCCAGAGTCTGGAGAAGCGGAGGCGCTGCTGGAACCGAGCCTGCGAAAGCTGGAAGTGATGCCAGCTTCTACCCCTTTTTCTGGGCACTGATATGGGCGCAGACCCAGGCGAGCCCCTGCTCTGTTGCTCTGGGGCGCGAGTTCCCCAGGTACCCATAATCTGAAAACACAAACACGCGCGCGTATATAAACAGCCACAAGCACACATTTTGGCTGGCGTGCTTCCTGCTAGGCCCTGGGGAAGGAAGGACTGGGTGGCAGCTCGGGAACAGCTACTGCGTGATGCGGTGGTTTCCAGTGGTAACACCGAGTGCAAATTCAAGGAAAAGAAGGAAGTCTCTCAATCTGTTTTGAGTTTTGAATTTGTTTCTGCATCTGTAAGGTATTACAATCGACTCATTTCCTCCCTGGAAAACCCCTACTTGTCCTAACTGAGATCCCCACTTCCAGTAAGCAGAGCTGACAGTGCTGGCTTTCAGAAGGTGGGAGAAAGCACCCGAAACAGTACTTGTATTGGAATGAAGTACATGGAATGCAGGGCTTAGATGAAGCAGCCTGGATTTAAATGAGGATCTTACTGTGGAGGAAGTTTAAGCGCTGGACTCAGATAACCTATTCTTGTTTTGTTCTTGCTTGGTCAAGCGTTTTGCAGAATGACTTGATCTCTGGCCTCAGGTTCCTCATGTATAAGTGAAGGGTTAGACGCATCAGTGGTGACTGAGTTTTCTAGGGTCTCTATTCTGGGTCAGTCACACTCAGAGGTGGGAAGAACGTCACCTGATTAATGTCATTCTGCTTTTCCCCACATGGTAAAGGCCTACTGAGTATGACAGATCAAACTCCTTCCCGCGCCATTCAGGGCTCCACATCACCTGGCCCTAGCATCCCTCCCCAGCCTCTGTGACCACTTTCTCCATTCTCACTACCTTAAACTCTAGCAATACCAAACTCTTGCACTATCCCTCTAGTGGGAACATATTTTCACCCTTGACTACTTGAAAAACTTCTATTCATCCACTTCCTCTTTGACATCCTCCGGTGTGCCAATGGCTCTGACCTCTGGGGTCCACTCAGTCAGGACATGCCTCTGTTTTATACTTACACCCTTGCTGAAGTAGATGGCTGCCTTTTCTACTCAAATGCAAGCTCCTCCATTTCATTTTGTACATCTATTTTATTTATCTATATTCTTAAAAGGGAGCAACAGTTTAATAAATGTTTGCAGCACGAATGAAGGAGGAATAAAGAAAACTCTTTTGAGTGGTAGCATTTGTTCTGAGTTGTTACTAAATGCTCTCCTCAGCCTTTTATTGAACATTTACTATCTCATTTCATCCTCATCTTCATTTTATGGGATAGGTTTTTTTTTTCTCCATTTCATAGCTATCAAAACTAATACATAAATAAATTAATTATTTTTTCTAATATCTACAATGGCTTCCCACTGGAAAAACTAGGATTCAAATCCAGACCTATCTGATTTCAGCCTACAAATGCTTTTAACAATTACAAGTTGATTTGTTTTTCAATGGCCCCTATAAATTTCCATAGAAGCCAGATATGCTATACCATTAGAGGTTTCAGACTTGAGTAACCAGAGCCATTACAAGAAAAAAAATAGGATGCTAGCTCAGTTGCTTTGATCCTGAGACTGAAGGATTCGAGGCTGCTTTGGGAACCAAATGGCTGGAACTAGACTAAGGCAGAGGTCATCTCCCTTCACCCCTCTACCATATATCTATCCCCACTAACAGTGGTTCCCATTCGAGGTTGCCCTTAATGATCACTGTAACTAGATGTCACTGGATAAAAATCAGGAGGGGGAAAGGAACAGGAGGAGGAACTAGAAAGATACATTATAACTTGCCCAGATGCTGGCAATCCCTAAGGATGATGTAAATAATGTAATCTGATATAGGTACTAGTTGTTACAGAGTAATTCATTTTTGCAAATAGAAAATGGTATTTTCTCACTGGTAGAATGAGAAAGAAAATTAAGATATACTATTTAAATACTCAGGATTCTGTAGAAAAGATTCCCCAGCACTCTGCAGACAGTGAGGTACCCTCAACAGCATGTATTAGTTCATAACTGGGGTTTGAGTTCTCCACCCCTGTGAGCTCCACAATTTCGCATTTCTGATGAAAACTGCAAGGAAGCTACTAATTTTCACTTCAGGAAATGCTCACTGTGAAAATGTATTGGGAATTTAGCCAGAACGAATTTTTATGTTAATTTCTAGAATGGAGACAGGGAAAGGGAATAAAGAAAAAAAAACTAAATTAAACTGTTTCAAGACCAAACAGTCACTCGAGTCCTTTTCATTTTCTCACAGGAAAAAAAAAGTCCCCAGATGTCCCCAGAAGTGTCATAAATTTGTAAAAAGATTTCTGTTTTATAGAAAGACCTGTGAAATGAGAGTTGGGGTCAGGAGATTGAGAAAATAGAAGGGCAGGGTTTGGGGAGAGATAAGGATTACACATACAGTGTTGATTGGATCTTCATTTAGGGTGAACAGCAGCTGGACTTGGGAATCACAGATCTAAACTATCAGTAACATCAGTAACTGTCTTATTTGTTTTCTGTTGCTATAAGAGAATATCATAGATAAGGTAATTTATAATGAAATTTATTTCTTACAGTTCTGGAGGCTGTGAAGTCCAAAGTTAAGAGGCCACATCCGGTGAGGGCTTTCTTGCTGCATCATAACATCACTGAGAGCATCACATGGTGAGAGGGCAAGAACATGTCAGCTCAGGTCTCTCCTTCTCTTCTTATAAACCCACTAGTGTCATCATTGGGGGTTCCTCTTTAATAACCTCATCTAATCCTAATTACCTCCCAAAGGCCCCATCTCCAAATACTATCAACATATGAATTCAGAGATTAAGTTTCCAACAAAGGAAATTTGGAAGACACATTCAAACCATAGCAGTGATCAGGTCTTGGATCAGAGGTAGGCAATGTATACTTGCCAACTACATCTTATCCACTGCCTGTTTTTGTACAGTCTGTAAACTCAGAAGGGCTGCTACAGTTTTAAATGCTTGGAAAAATTCAAAAGAATAATAGTATTATATGAAACATGAAAATTATAGGAAATTCACATTTTATTGTTAATAAATAAAGTTTTATTGGAATATGCCCACAATCTTTTTTTTTTTTTTTTTTACAAATAATCTATGCTTTCATGTAACAATGGCAGACTAGTTGCAACAGTGACTTTATGCCCATGAAATCTAAAATGCTTGCTATCTTTCCCATTACATAAGAAGTTTGCTGACCTCTGGCCTCACTTATCACTGCAGCTGGAGACGTAACTTGCCCTCACAGACTTCAAGAACAAAGACTAGTACTATATTCCCAGTATCTATCACCTCTGTGCCTCTCACAGAAGGTGCTAAATAAATAGGCAAATGAAGGAATTAATGAATAGATTGGAGAAATAAGTTTTCCCATGTGTTTATTATTCTCCTGAAAGACAGAGTTCATGTTATCAAGACTTTCTCCCCAGATGTAATCCCAAAGCCATTTCGGAGATCTTCAATGCTACCACTCCCATCTTAGGCCTAGTGTCAGGGCTTTAAAGCATGATGATTTGCTGTGATCCAGAGCTACCTTCTTTATCATCATTACATAAGACCTCAGTGGGAGGCGAGTAAGGTAAGCATTTCATCAGGACATGCTCCTTTGTGCAGAAGGTTAAATTTGCAAGAGAGCTTCCTAATACCTTACATTCCCCAATGTTAGCTTGGGTTGCTCAAAACTGTCACATTGAGAGGTTGAAGAATGGAGTGCCAAGGTACAAAATTTAACTTCCAATCTTTGATAATAAGGGGTGCATTGCCTTGAAATTGTTTTCTGTGGTCTGAATGTCCCCCAAAATTCATGTGTTGATATTTAATCAGCAATGTGATTGTATTAACAGGTAAGTCTTTAGGACATGATTAAGACACGAGAGCAAAACCTCATGAATGGGATTAAGGCTCTTATAAAAGGGAGAATGGATTCACTGCCTCTGTCCATTTTGCCATGTGGGACACAGTTTCACCCTCTCCAGAGGACACAATAATCAGCTACCACCTTGGAAGCAGAAAGCAGCCCTCGCCAGACACCAAACCTTCTAATGCTTTGATCTTTGGCTCCCAGCCTCTAGAACAGTGAGAACTGAGTTTCTATTCTTATAAATGACCCAGCCTGTAGTATTTTGTTATAGCAGCACATACAGACTAAGACAATAAGCTTAATTCCAGTGAGCTGTTTATTGAAGCATGGCATCAGATCTAGGAAAGGCTGAGCAGACATATTCAAAGAAGAAAATGACAAACTCAAGGGTACATCGCCAATTTAGAGTTCTGAATGATCTGGATAGGAAAGCTGTCTCCAGATCCTTCCATCCCTAGTTTTCAGTTGGATCAAATCTGCAAAGTAATGAGTTGGAATGGGGACAGCCAATTGACTTATTTAGTGGTCATGGGAAATCAGTGACATTTTCTAGGCCTGTGGTCTCAGAGATGAACAGAACTCCTATCTTCCCTCAAATTTGAAGTTTATTGGGTAAAATGACATGCAAAGAATGACAAGCAAAGTGCCTAATGCTATGATGCAAACGTGTGTAAGGTAAAACGTGGAGTGTCTTCTAACTAATGTTCCTGCCCCTCACCTCACAACAGGTCCAGCTATGTACCCACTGTCTCTGATGCTAAACATCACTTCACAATAACCACATTATTACATCTTCTATCCTTGAGACCCTGATTATTTCTCACTGTCCTGTCCCAGAGATTCTATACTAGGAGAGGGAAGAGACTGTCAATGTTGGGCAAGAAGAGAAGAAGAGAAACGTAAAGATCATTGGAGAGAAATAACTGCTAAGAGAGCTCCAAGGAGAATAAGGGACATTTATTTTTACATTATATTTCTGATAAATGCACTCGCCACCCCACCCCAAAATGTTTGTCTAGAGAATTCAGGAAGTACTCACAGAAGAGTCAGAGCTTAAGATGAGGCTTAAAAGATATGTAGGACTTGGCTAGGGAGACGGAAGTTGGGGAAAAGAGGCAAGTCTTCCCCACGCCAAGACTCTCCATCAAAGCCTCTCCAGGTGAGGGTGGACTCAGCCCGTCTCTGTAGAACCTGTCCTGGCTTCTGTCATCTGAACATTCATGGAGGCTGTCATTTGGAACCGAGGAAAGGAAAGGAGAAAGAGGAATGGTAGGAAGAGGTAACTTCATCAAGGAAATGGGACTCAAACAGGGCTCGGGTGTGTCAAACTGCTGCTGCGAGGTGGCCTCCTCTTCTACTGTGGATTGTTGGTGTCACTCCTGCCTCCATTCACATACTGTGTTGTTGGTGTGCACGTCTCCTCTCCTGCAACCCTAGCATGAATTCCTGCTCTATTCTTCAGTATCAATCAAATTACCATGATTTAGAAAGTATTCAACAAGTATTTCTTGAACAATGATATAAAAAGTGTAATCTGTGTTTTCCTTGACACTCCAGTTGGAGGAGGGGACATGAAAAAATGTGACATAAAAAGAGTAATAAATGGATATTTCTTTGGCTCTGACCCCACCTATGTACGAGTGAACTTGTGAAATATTAAGGAGCTCAGCATTTCTATTATTGTCCACCATTAGCCAAAAATGCATTCTAAACAACAGGCATTGAATCTTGGGAGAGGAACTGAGTAGAACCATCACAATAGCCTGATGTAATAGAAGACTAGGTTAGCTTATTTGATCCAGTGTTTCTGAAGCAGGTACAGATGGCTGATATTACTGTTTGCCATGAGAAATAGATATTATACTTGCCATTCACAGAACTAAGGGTCCACTTGGCCCAAGATGAGAAAATATCCATTGACCTTATATATCAGGTACTCTGAATCTTCCCATCTGTGAAGTGGGTTTTATTTTTAGCACTATTTCACAAATGAGGAAGCTGAGGTTCAGATAGATTAAACACCAGCTAGTATGTAGCACAGCTGAGATTCAAATCCCATTGTCTGTTCCTAGAACCCACGCTCCTAAACACTTTTCTGTATTGCTTCCCACATCCAAGAGGTAAGAAGGCGTAACAACACAAAGGGAAGGTAATAACTGCAAGGTCACTGATCTCAAATAAAAGCTGTTCTCAGTTGTGCCAACTGTTCTTCTCCCAACCCTCATCACTCACAATGACTCAATAATGTGGCTGGTGAAAAACAAAACTGAAAAGAAGGAATTTCATTCATTACCACACATCTGTTTTCTGACAGAGTAACTAGTATACTCCATGCCCTCTCACCCTTAAGAGCAACCATCTTCAGAACATTTTTATAGCTTCATTTGGTTTAAATGACATTGGAGTTGGCTCCTCCATGGAAGCATAGCAGCACTGGTCTTCAAGCATTCCTGCATCATAAATTGCTGGCTGAATTGCTTTATTCTCTTCCTCTCCACAGCTAGGAGAACAGGAGGAACTGTGAGCCTTTGAATTAAATTGTATAGACAAGAAAATTATGCTTCTTAAACTTAAGTTGTAAGTAGATTGGGGGTCTTGAACAGAAGACTAGGATTGTTCATTTGGAAGGTAGATGATAAAGCTCATAGAACAAACCATGTGAACTACCTATCTTTTTTTAAAAAAAATAAGAGCATAACTTTATTACTTATACATTCATGCTGTAACTCAAATTTGATTAAGGAAATGCCACCTGATGGAGACTTAAGACATAGACATTAGGTAAAGATTCTTTCTAGTAATGACTATATTAGTTTTCATGGAAATAAGCGCCCTTAAAGGAATTCATGGATTTTTCACATAAGGCTTAAATATTCTCCAGACAAGCATGCTTTCACTAGTAAATTGCTTAGCCAACACTTTCTCCCTAAGGGCACACAGGTTAAAAAAGGTTTTGTTGCTGTTGGAGTGATCACAAATTCTGAACTAATGAGAATTTCTTGTTATGATAGAAGACAATAACTCAATGGAAGCTGTGGAACAAACATCAAAGAAAATACAACAAGAAAAACACATTTCTGGAGTGGGAGTTTGGAGAGAGTGATTATTCACTGGTGAATTGCAGGAAAACCCAAAGCAGTAAAAATAAATTAATAAATAGGAAGATTAAAACAGCAAAATCATGCTCCTAAGGCTCTGCAGATTCACTTGAAAATAAACATCTAGGGATTCCTTGATAAATTGACAGTTTGTAATACGATCCCCATAGCTGACCCAAGATCAGAATTGTGGGGTTTCTTCATTCCTCTGGGCTTCTTTTTCAATAAGTTTTTCTCTCACTTAAAGGCCACATCAAAATCCACCTTTTGGTTGAGGAGAAAGAATCATGACTGCAGGGTTTATTCTCTTCACCTGTGCAAGCCTGTCACCATAGGGAGCTTTTATCCCTGAGCTAACTGGTCAGTCAGACAGGACGTGAGAAAAATGCTCCGATGAGCCAAGGTTCTGCAACATTGGAAACAGAAGCAGAAAATTTTATGGTGCTCATTGTTCTGATGTGTTCCGTACTCACACGCAGCAACCAAGGTTATTTCCTAAGCTGTAAGCCAAAGGGGAAAAAGCAACGTGGTTAACACTGGAGTGTGCTATGGTGTGGAGAAATATTTAGTAAGCAGGGAAAGGAAGTTGAGAGGGGAATATACAACTTTACTCACTAAAAAGACAAATAAATGAAAAAGAAACAGGCAAAGTCCATAAAGAAGGTGCATAGTTTCATTATGCATAATCGCAAAAAGTAGAAAACCCACAAATCCCCTCCAGTTTGCTTGGCATTGTGCCTTTGCACTTAGACTTGAGTAGTTATGCTTGTGATATTGTAAATTCTGAGAAATTTCTTCAGGTGTGCCAAAAATGCATTGTTATGAAGAATGGATTTAAGAAAGAGGTTCCAGTTCCCCTGTTTTGTCCATATGTAAATCAGAGACCTACTTTTGAATTAGAATTCGATCACTGTAAAGATGTTACCACTTTGGGTTATAGAAAAGGCTTGCATGTTTCCGCCTGTTTGACGTTAGGCATGGCCACGTGACTTGTTCTGGCCAGTGAAATATGAAAAGTGACCCGTGTCCCTTCTGGGTAGAATCTTTTAGGAGCTCCCGCAGAATTCTTCATCTTTCTTTTCTTGGCCCCAGCGACCAGCAACATTCCAGATAGTGGTGCTTCCCTTAGCCTGTCCTCGTCACTGAGGATGATGTGGTGTAGAGCCACACACAAACCCATGGTGGACACGATATGTATGAGAAATGAATCTTTGCTGATTAAAGCCATTCAGATCTGGGGGCTGCCAGTTATCCCAGCAAAGCTGGCCTATGGTGATGAATACAGCCATATCTTAGCTATGGTATTTTGAGAAAGCTACTTTCCCAAAGCCTCTATTTTTCTAATCAGAAAATGAGGAGGGGCTGGTATATAGCAAGTATTCAAAAATGGTAATTTACTCATCTTAATGAAAATAACTACACATTATTAGACACCTACACTGTGCCTGTCACTATCTTTCCTGTACATACCTCATCTTTCATCCTCATACCAACCTTATGAAGTAGGTGTTATTGATCTTTTTTATAGATGATGAAACCACGCCTCAGAGAGGTTTATGGATTGATGAAGGTACCAGCTTGTAGGTGGAAGAATCACATCATTGTGATTCGAAGCTCTTGCTTTATTCACCATTCTACCTCTCCTAAGAGAATGCAGCTAATCCATCATGAAATAAGTGAGAACTTACAATATTAACACACACATCATAACATGAAAAAACAAATAAAAAGAAAATAAGTTAACATTTTAAATTAGTATATTCTTCAACAGACATAGCACCTTTCTCACTAAATGATTTTGTTTTAATAATTCCAGCTACAGCCATGTTCAGTCATTCCCAACCTAGGGTGACCAACACCTAAGGGTGAATCCAGTGAATAATATGGGTTTGCAACCTATTCTCAGGATTTCCACAAGCCCAGAAGAAATGATAGTTACAGAGAGCAAGATGGCCCAAGCCAAATAAAAATTGCTTTTTTCTTTTTTTTAGAATCATTATAGTGGGTCATCTAATTATAGCTCATTTGGCTTTCTCATAGGAAGACATTATTCATTATTTTTCCTGCATAAAAATAGTATTTATCAAAACACTACATTCATAGTAGTTTAAAAAAATTACACAGGGGCCCATTAGTTATAAAAAGGTTGTTAAACATTACTATATCGTCAATGTTAAATTTTGGCCAGTACAAGCCTAAATTTTCATTTCGCCATCACTTTGCAGCTTAGCTGCTAATCACCCAGGTTGTCCCTTGTAGTCCCAAGAGTACAGGGTAGCAACACAGCAGGAAATATTATAGGTGATGACTAAGGGAGGATGGCAAAGGATGCAGTGTTAGTAGAAGGACCAGCTAGAGAGTGAATTCAGAGAAAACAGGAGGAAAGCCACTTCTCTTCAAGTCAATTACATAAAAGGAAGAGCTGACAGATGAAATGAAAGTGACATACTCAAAGTTACCTTGTCATTTAGGGGGAACAGAACACCTAGAATTTGGGGGAGGATGTCTCAGAGAAATTGGCAAGAAACTTTGTAGACAATGTGGATGAAAATGAATGAGACTCTCAAAATGGAATTCTGTGGCCATCTTTCCTTCTACCTCCCCCTGCTAGAAATCAGCTATTGAGTTCCAGACTGACTAAATTAAAAGCTCTTTAGTTGTCACAAAACAAAGACAGTGTTTCAAAAACACCCTTTGGTGAGATTTCTGGAGAACAGTTTTGGGACCTGCCATCAGAGCAAACAAACTCCACTATCGTCATGGTTACTGGGGCGGTAGTAATGACAATTAAAAAAAAATACTGAACGTGTGATGTGTGCCAGGCTCTTTGCTAAATGCTTCAAGTGTCATGTCTCATCTTATACTCAAATGCTATTGTTTCCCCCTTTTTATAAAGAAACATTCTGAGAAGCAGGGAATTGAAGCAACCAGCCTGAAGTCACATGCTTGTAAGTGGTTTCTCCTCCATAGCAATAGCTCTCAGTCCCTGTGTCACATTGTCCTATGCAGAGCGGTTGGAGATGAGAAAAATCACAAATCGTGGGTGTCATCAAAGAAGGCAGAAGGGAACTTGTACTTATCTAGTGCTTCCAATGTACTAACCACCCACACAAATCATCTCATTTAACTTTCACGATTCCCTGGGGGAGGTATTATTCTCATGGTACAGATGAGGCTATTGAGGGTCAGGGAGATCAATGATTGGCCAATTAAGTAAACAAGGTAAGAAGCAAACCAAGGCACTGTAAATCCCCACATTTAGTGATGCTGTTTCCGTAGCAAGTTGCTTCAGATTTACTCTCAAAAAATTATTTGCCCATATAAAGTATCAATATATATGACCAAATTTCAGTTCATCTAGAAATACCTGAATAATTCAGTTACTTCGAAACTCAATATAAGGCAATCTTGTGACATGGCAACTTGAAGCATCAATGTAATACTGGTTTATGCTCTCAGATATAAAAGTTCCATTGTCTTTTGCATCAAACCAATCACATCTGGAATACTGTGCTTATATGACAGACTTATATCTCAAAGTACATATTTTTCACTGCATTCTCCAAATTCAGTGGCAAGGGCCAGGTTCTCCAAGTTGTGCTCTGAAAACCCTCTTCATTTGGTTTAAGGTGAGGGGGAATTATTCCCTCTCATGTATGGCAAGTAGGTGTAGGAACAGGTAGAACTCAAAACATGTATAGTTCTCTCCACTGAAATCCACACCACCAACTTCTTCCTTCTTGCAATGAACTGCTTGCCTTCTTTCTTCCACCCTGGGAATGGGTAATGCACTAACGGCTATCCTGCATATATATCTGGCACGTCTCTCTGGGTTATGTCAAGGACTTCCATGTAGGGTCACTCAGGCCGCACACTGCATACACAACTACAGAGTATACTGTTTACATGGACTGTGATGGGAATGGTGCCCATCATGGTTGATTGTGCAATGTTGCTTTATTCTCTGCCTGTACAAGCTCGCCTGAAGTTAAATCGAAAAAGCATGTTTAATTTCCTGCTAGGTATGACAATCAATGCTCCAAAACAAAAGAACTGCCTTTTAAAATGCAATATAAAATATAAATTTATTAAAATGATGATCACTGTAGAAACTGTTTCATAGGAGGACATTGAAATAACTGGTGATGTCTAAACTAAACATGGTCAGGACCATGGTGCCGTAAAATATTAGAAAGGATTTTATGCAGAAGAAGGAAGAAACTGAGAAGATCTATGGGAGATAATTAGGAGAAGGTATGAGACAAATTTTGGCTCAGCAAAAGAAATAACTTTCTAGAACCAAACAGCAAATAGAAATCTTGTCACAAAAACCCTATGACAAAGGGAAAGTTTAATACTTTACACCCATTTTAGAGGGGACATGTCCAAAAATGGGATGGATAATCTTTATGATAGAGAAACACTTTATCTCTAGAAGTGATCAAGAAGAGGAATCAAATACTCTATGGGATACCCTTGCATAGAGTTATGTTGAACTAAATGGATTATAAGGCATCTTCTAGGAAACTAACTCTGTTTGTATAATGGTATTAAAACCTATTAACTTCAACGAGTCCTGGAAGAAGGAACTCCCATTACCTTCCTCCTGGAAGGAGGTTGAGGCCTTACAGAAAGTGCTTGATCCAGGCCTTGTATGTGCACATATGAAAGTTTCTGTCAGGTCTCATGTAGCTAAGGAAACAGCCACAGAAAGTCTATGTTTTATTAAAGGGCTGGTTTTAATTTTTATTCCTGGAAGACTTAAGAATTAAATTTGAGAGAGGAGTGAGAGTAGAAATAAAGAACCTAATACTGCTCTGTATATTAATGAGTTCTGCCAAATCCACTGTGAGAGAGGTGTCTGATCTGAAAAGGTTTTCTTCTTCCTTATGGTCTTAAACCAGGAATCAAAAACCCAAGGGAGAAAGAAAAACATTAAGACACTGGGGAATGGCAGGCAGTCCTATAGCATGGCCTGTCTAAAAGTTGGCTGCTTCTGAGCTCAGAAGCTATGTTGCCTTCTAGAAATGCCTTCTAGGATTGCCACAGATTCTGCTTTTTCCAGAGAAGAAG
Organism: Cacajao melanocephalus; assembly: GCA_963573385.1. Taxonomy (NCBI): domain Eukaryota; kingdom Metazoa; phylum Chordata; class Mammalia; order Primates; family Pitheciidae; genus Cacajao; species Cacajao melanocephalus. The sequence goes on along the minus strand of CAUYLG010051082.1, from coordinate 45,764 downwards.
AAAAGTTAGATAGATAGAGTGAATTTTTCAGAACATTATGGGAGCCAAACAAATAATATCTATGGTTAGAATTCTGCCCACTGGCTTCCAGTTTATGACAACAGTGTAGGAATATAGGCTTCCTAATCTGGAAAAGAAGACCTGACCTTCAGAAAAAAAACAAGTGGGAAGCCCATGCACACATATATGTCTCCATATGAGCCAGCAGGTATCTATCAGGCAAATGAAGACAAAGAAAAGTAAAACAACGGCACTGCTGGGAAGATCTGAAGAAGGCTCAGTTGGGGTGGCTCCTCCCACATGAGATTGCTCTGCAGGACTTGAAGGGCCAGAGGCCAGTCTCTACTGTCCTGCTGAACTCCCGGGCATTGCTCTCTGGGAGAAATAGCTGAGACTTTGGAAGGCCACTGGATCCTCTGGTACCATCAGCCCCTGTAGGTGGAGAGTGGATTTTTCCCAAAGGGTAAATGAAGATGCTCAAGGACTAGTTTGAAGAGAAAGTCATTCTTAGGAAGGAGCAGAGACCTGAAGAAGGATAGCAAAATAAGAAAGTGGGGATGACCACCAGAAGACACCCATAAAAGTTTTAATTCCTTGCAGGATTTTTTTTTCCCTCAGACTGGTGAAAAAGTCATATTTACTATATCATTTGAAGTGTCTTTCCCTGACAAAGATAATCTTCAGTACATAGCACATTGACCATCAGCCCTGTTTTTAGATATAATCTTCAACAGCTTGTTCATATGGATTTTAATTTTAATATTTTTGATTACACAATCAAGCACTAGAAGCACCAAAAAAAAAAAAGTGACAGGCACAGGATAATCCTCTTTCACTGTATGGGGAATGTGTTTAAATAGAACAAAGGAGAAAAGAATAGAGTTTAAGATATGTTTAGATTTTAAAGGTGATGGATGTAATATCTCCATGTATCTTTCTTTCTCTTTGTTCTTATGCGCATTTCTTAAAATTATAGACGAGTCTCAGAGACACAGTCTTTAGGATTTTCTAGAGTGAGAAAAAATGTGATAAGCAACATTAGGGTTTATACATTGTTTTTTATGGACTTAGCTAATGCTCGACTCACTCAGCTATTCAAAGAAATCCATCAACACAAAGAGACAGCTACATGATAATACGGCCAGCAAGTCAGGACAGATGGTGTCTAGCCTGAGCCGCCTCTGCACACAAATGGGTGTCAAACAAGGTCATCAATAGGTCCTACACCATCCAGCTTCTCCTGTTGCAAGATGGTCAATAATGCAACAAGAATTGTGAACACCTGGGTGGGAATGTGCTGCTTCTCCTCCCCTGAACTCTTTGGACTCAGATCACTGGCCTCTACTAATGTCTTTGGGGCAGAGCAGCCCTGTGATGGAGTGCTAATGACTATGAACTGGAGGTTCATACATCTGAGGATATATATCTAGTTGTCAATCATTTCTCAAATTTGACACCACTGCATAGGCTGACAATTAGCCTGAATAAAACTAATGTGATGTTTTCAGTTGCCCCAGGCGAATCAGGCAAGCAACCAAAAATTACCGTCAATGGCATGGAGTTAAAAGCCATATCCAATCCCCGCTGCCTATGTAGTCTGCTGTCTAATGACAGGTCCTCTGCTTTGCTTTTCTGTGGTTCTTTGAGCAGCCACCAGTAGTGGAGCTCATTATTGGAACAAAGAGTAACAACTTGTATTAATAAATCCAGCTTATTTGGGGGAACGTGACAGGATTTGTGGTGATAAGGCATCTGATTTCAGAGAAAGACCGAAGTGCAAGACTGACCCACTGTCCAGGCTTCTTTGTAGATATGAAATTTAGTTCATTACCATTACCTCCCAGAATAACATTAATTCCACTCAGTGCAAAACATCAAATGGCAACACTGGTAACCTTGTCAAGAAATAGAACTACTAATCAGCAATTGACGTAATATTCGACCTGCCTTTTTAGTAACTGGAAATAGTTCCAGTTCAACAGTCATGGAAATAATGAAGTTTTGCAGAACTTCTGCACAAGAAAATCTATGGAAGTTATAATCTATTGCACACATTGCTAATGTCCTAACAGTGTTTCTATGATACTGATTCAAACCTCTGCAAATTTTTTAGGATGAACAGTATAACTTCCAGCACTATTTGGCTTCTTTTAACAGCAAACATCTCAAGCATAATTTATTTAAAATCAAAAAATGAATAGGAGGAGAGAAAGTTAGCCTAGAATTAAGGGCATTCACTGCTGTAAGATTTACTTTCTGTACTTTAAACTGAACACAATCTTAGAGTTTCCTTTCTCTCTTTTGCTATTTGGTTTTCTTTCTTACCTAACCCAAGTGACATTCATCAGAATAACACTATTGACTCTAATGCACCCAAAAGTATATACATATAAGATGATATATTTGCCTGTCCAAGTCTGATTATTTCTGGAATGAAAATTACAAACCACCTAACAGCTTACACTTTTGTGCATATAATGAAAATAATGACCTTAGAAATATAGATTGCAGTATTGCTTGGTGTATGGCCTAATCTTAATTTATTAAGAAAAAAATTATTGAGGGCTCATCTGGGGTAAGGCTATTCCTATTGTATCAAAGTGTCATCTTCCAAAACTAGTTTTAACCTGCAATAGAAGAAACCTTTGAATTTTTTAAAAAAGTCTCTTCTATCCACATGAAAAGGTCTAAAAAGGTATATGTGATCTTGGTCTGATGATAAATTCTTTTACATCTTCAAAAGAAAATTTCCACTCAGAATTTGTTGGCAAATATATCCAGAGCTTCTTTAGAAGCACTAATTCTAACTCACCCCTACCACAAGGCTTCTGGAAGCTGAAAATTACCACTTCTAGTAAAGCTTATCCCTCATTGAGTCCCTTCAGTGTTAAGGTTGGCAGTAAGATCTATCATTTACATATTTCAGAGGTATTCATTGGAATATGGTGACAGGGCTATGACAGAAAGAAGATATGAGGAGGACGGAGCTGTGATTGCAGCTTATGGACTAGGAAACATTGGAGAGAATCTTGCCCACTGGAAAATAATTGCATGTGATTTTATGTAAAGTACCCAGCACTCCACTTGCCACACCATAGATGCTCAATAAGTGTTGGCTTCATCCTTCTCTAATACTGCTTTATGCAAATATGGCATTTTAACAAACATGAAGCATGTTTACATGACTTATCTTATTTGACCCTCACAACACCCTTTGTAAATAGGATTTATTTTATGTTTGGAAGTACTGATGATTTGAGATGCCAGGGTCTGTAAAACCCTAAGTCACACAACTAGTAATTTTAGAATCCCATCAGCTGGATTGTCTGATTCCAAGACGTTCTTTTCCTTTTACTATCCTGAGCTGCAAGTATTCAGTAATGTGTACCTGACCACTGTATATCTTATTTAAAGAATTATCTTCACTATATATTTTCATACCTTCAGAGACGATTTATCATCTTCTGTGTTTCTTCTTCTGTTTGTTTCTTCATTTCCCCTGGTTCTCAGCTTGTAAAAGTGTTACATTTCTAATGTTCATGAGTCCATGATTTGAAGTTTTTTGTCAGGATCTCGAGCTCTTCGAAGCTAAAGAACCCTAAAAGCAAGGCACATTTCACTCTGGGCCATGTTTTTCCTTTGAGCTCTCTTGCTAAAATACCAACCACAATTTGCTTTTCGCTTGTGAGATGGAAAGAAACAGTTGTGTGGCTATAGCTATTATTGTGCCATTACCATCCTGAGGTGTTGATTTTGTGCTTCACATTTTTCCTGTGTTTTTAACTTGATGCCCTAGCTTGAATTTTTATTTCACTCTAATCGTTTTTTAAATTTGAAGTCTTCCTTTTACTTTGGCAATTTCAGTTGGAACACTAAGTTTGAAAAAAAAAATGTTCACAGAGAAACTGAAGGTTAAATCAGCTTTATTCTGTAAACAGTGCCTAAATTATCATCTTCTTCCCATAACAGCCCAATTAATATGTTACAGCGAAGCTGAAAAGCCAAAAATCGTGCAGAAAACATGGAGCTAGTGCGACACCTGCTGGTAAGAAACATTTTTTTTTTTTTAAGCATTTTGCATTGTGTCAACCACAGCAAAAACAAATGGAGACAATGGATTGCTTGGATAGATTTTATTCCTACAAACCTATCTTTTGTGAATAGCTGGTATGTCTCAGGTGCTGTGACAGGCGCTGGAACTGATAGGGGGAGATCTGATCCTTACACTCAAGAATCTCACAGACTTCTGGGAAAGAAATATCTCTACACATCTAACTATAGAGAGATTATTTTTTATAGTCAAGGTTGTCAGGTTGGGTTGGGTACACATAAGATAGCACAGGGCCCACAGACATGACTTTCTGTCATGAATCAGAGACAGCCTCACAGAGAAGGGGACACCAAAATCTTGAAGGAGGAGGCCCCAAGGACCCATTGGAAGATGTAAGCAAGACAGTGAAGTGATCAGATTTTCACCTTAGAAAAATTACCCTGACTGCAGTGTGAAAGAAGGGAGAGAGACTAGTTAGGGTCAGGGAGGTAGACAGGAACCTGCAGAGAAAACTCGGGAGAGGTCAGAGCCTCAATTAATTAGGGCAGGGAATGCGGAGATGTACTGAGTAGAAATTTTTCTTAGGAAAGAGCATCAGCCAATATTAAAGCATGTTTTGGGTGTGAACTCTGAGAAAGGAGAGGATTTTGAAAATATCCATTCTGTCTATATGGTTACAAATAAAAGGAGCACTTCTTTTTCTTAAAAACAACAAAAAAAGAGAGTCTGGCCTTTTAACGTAGATAGCTTTCTTTCCCTTGTGTGTGGTCTTAGGAAAGAGTTAAAATATTTCACATCATATGTGAGTATAATTGCTCTACAAATCCAAACATATAATTGTATAAAGTAAATTTGGAGACTTTCAAAAAATATTGATCTCACCTGAAGACAGTGCTTAATAAGTGCAATTTGGAGACAAGGACGCAGAAACACCAATTTGCGTCAACAGTGCTTAAGTGCTCCAATAAAAAACACATTCAAGGTCCTTGAGAAATTTGGATGACCGTAATAAATGTTTTTTCAAAGGAAGGTTTAAAATATTTACTTATGTATTTACTTATTTAGAGACAGAGTCTTGCTCTGTCACCCAGGCTGGAGTACGGTGGTGCCATCATGGCTCTTGGCAGCCTTGAACACCTGAGCTCAAGTGATCCTTCCACTTCAGACCCCAAATTGCTGTGATTACAGCATGAGCCACTGCACCCATCCTAAAATTTTTAAACGACTAGCTATAGTTATAAAGAGAAATTAAATATAGCGAAAAAGAGGCCATGATTTCCCTCCCTGTCAAAGTAACTCAAATGAATACATTTCTCCATTGAGAATCAGACAAGGGCATGTACTCATATTCATTTATTTAATGAGTGTTTACTGAGTGTTTGTATGGTACGAACTAAGATAAAAGTATTAAAAATAATACAAATCCCTCAGCTTCCAGGAAAGATAGTCCCATTTATTAAAGTGTATGTATTTCAAGTATTATATATATATATCACATATATGTATACAATATATACATATGCCTGTGTGTATGTATGTGTGTGTGTGCACATGTGAGTGTGTATATACATCTGTTTTAACCCATTAAGTGTGAGGAAGTATTCTAGAAATAAACAACTAAAAATTTCTTACTTATCAGACATATTTTATCTGTGACATCTGAATAGTGATAACAGATTATTTAAGGTTGTTTTTTGTATATAAAAACATATAACTTGCAGCTCTAAAGCAATCCTTATGCCTTTCACTATTTATATCATACCACCTAACAATATAATACCACTTATTCAGTCAAGTATGTTAAAATATAACTTACAGAAACTTAAAGAAGAAAAATAAATAAAAATAAAGAGGAAACTTGAATTACCAATCAAAAACTATAAAATATTACATATATATTTACTTATGTGGGTACTATGTACAAAGATATTCATTTTTTAAAATCATTTCACTCAATACATTTCATGGTTCCACAGGAATAATTATTATACTGTTCTTTTAAAAAACAAATTATGTGTTGACTATATTAAAAAGAGGTACAAAAGAATAAAAATTCAAGCATAGAGTGAATTAATGTTGCCAGCTAATGTAATTAAAACCATCACCTGGGAAAACGTATCCTATAATAACTAAGCGGGGAAGCTGAATTATTCTTACCTATAAAAATATTTGATCAAAAAATAAAAATTATGTTATTATGAAGTCTATTTTTTAATCATCTGCTTAAAATCTACAACATGCATTTCAGAGGCTAATTTAAATGCCATCTGGTGGCATTTATTCATATTTTGGAATTTTATGTCAATCTGAATGAATTTTAAGGATTGAAAAAATAAAATGATATAAAATAAATTTCTTATAAGAACCAGCTTTGGCTACATAATATATATTTCTTCATAGGAATGATTACCACATCTTAATCTGCAAAACAATGAGCCTCTGTGAGGGTCATGTAAATAAGCAATATTGTCAAATATACAAGTGTCCTATAGCAAACCTGCAAGGGATAATTGTCTATGACTCGTCTTCCCACAAGTTTGGATATCCTTCACATGCAGCCAAGTGGATGAAAATATGGGATAAACTAGTTTATCTTGTGATGTTAAAAAATGAAAGAAAACTATTTTAAGTGCATTTGAGTTTTTCAACGTAAAACATCATTGGAAAGATGGTTTAAAATTAAACTTTAATTCATATAGCCATACAAATTTCACTATTGGTTTTACAGAAATGTTTACTCAGTTTTGAATAAGACCACACAGATACATCGCCTTAAGAATTACAGATACACTACGTTATAAGATACAAAAACTGTTGAATGAATGAATGAATGAATGACATCAGCTTAATGATTGATTAAGATCATTGAGATTATAACATTTCTTTCAAATACAAGATTACCCCAAAGCCCCATCATCACTCACTGGATTATTGCAGTGGCCTCTAAGTGGTCTTCCATTGTCTGTTCCCTACACAGCAGCCAGAGTGATCTTGTCAAAACCCAGCTCAGATTGTGTATTTCCTGAATACCCTCCTATGACTACCAGTGATGAGTAGTGAGTGGTTTGAGTGGATTGCCACCGACTGGGTCTCAGCATTTACCAGGGCATCTTAGCTTGCCACCCTGTATAGCAAATGCTAGAAAGCCAAGGTTTCCTTATTTTTTTTTAATTGTTATATATTTAGGAGGCACGAGTGCATATTTCTTACACTTGCTATTCCTTCTGCCTGGAAAGCTCTGTATCCGGATATCTGTCCAGAGGCCTGACTTCCTCATTTCCTTTAGGTCTCCTGTTCAAATATCAGCTTTTTGGGGATGCTTTCCTGACAATGCTGCATAAAAATAGCAACTGCTCCTGATACTCTCTTGCCCCTTTGTTCTCTTTCATATTTCTATGTAGCTCTTCTCGTCACTGGACAGTGTACTTGCCTATCTATCTTCTTACTGTTAGTCTTTCTCCATTGAAATGCAAATTCCATGAAACCAGAGACTCTGTCACTGAAGTATAACCTGCCTGCAGAACAATGCCTGGCTCAGAGTAAGGGTTTAACAAATACTTGTTAAATGAGTAATATTTACTTATAATATTTATGGAAGATTTAGTCAGATAAAACAGCAAAAGGTTTTTACAACTTGTCAACTACTTACTATGAGGCAAGTACTATTTTCTATCTTACATGAAATAAAAGATCACAGACCTATTCCTGAATAAATGAACAGAACAGTGAGAGTCAGATAGGTCAATAGATCATTGTAATCCACTCATTTATTCAACCTTTATTTATTGAACATTAAATAGAAGAAAGCTAGAGTTTTCAAAGTTTTTCTATGTGCCAGACATCAGGCAAAAACATAATAAGGTTTGTTTAATATATCTTTCATAACAATCAAATAAGTAACTATTATCGCTGATTTACAACCAAAAATCCTGAGGCTTTCCAAGGATATCCTGCTAGAGTCCAAGGTTGCCACAGTACTGAAAAATAGAGACTATACCCTAGTTCTGTCTCACCCTATATCATTATGGTACTGAAAGAAGCACAGAGAAAAACCACCTGATCATTAGTGAGGTCAGAAAAGCCTTCTTAGTAGAAGCAACACCTACAGTAAACCTTCAAAAATAATATACTGAAGTTAGGCAAAGACAGGAGAGCAAGTAAGGCATCCTGGCCTGAACAAATAACATGTGTGAATTATTGTGCTATTGTAATTTCCATAAAGAGAGAAACACAGGTCTTAGTACCTTTGTTTTTAGTAATAAATTAGATTGAAATTTGTCTGAACTTGTTACTAAAATATAATACAAATGTAAGTATATACACAGGACCCCACTATAAACAATGACAGAATGAGTTAATATGTGATATAACTCAATTATGCAATGCAAATAATCAGCATTAAGGAATTACATATAAACACAAGATTGAGGAAGATCTATCATTCCAGATTTTAACAAAAGAGATATGATTGCCTATAAACAACTTTTCCCATTTGTAGTATATAATTAAATAACTTATGTGGCAATTAAATTACATGCCAATTAAATAGAATTGCAAGCACTAATATAACAAGTTAAAACAAGTGGAAGTTATTACTGAAGCACATCAATTGCTTTTTTCTACTAAGTTGAATTGACATTTAAAAAATTAATATTGACCTATGTTATGCACTTTCAGTATTTAGAATGCGAGTTTAAGAATTAGGCTGTTAAAAGTTTTAAAGGTAAAAAATTGAATAAGGTTAAGAGAACTAGATTCTTGTTTCACCCAAACAAAATAATAAAGAAAAATAATTTTTAATAGATTGGTTTTACTTACTTTTTTAATTCCATTTTTTTTCTCTGGACCATCAAAAATAAGTTTTACTTTGAACCCAGATGGCAGGTGCCCAGAGCTAAACTTTGATTGCACATAAAGGTGGTAGCTTTTCCATACTTGATCTAAATGTCAAATGTCAAATTTCTACCTTAATGTACAAACATGTATATATACCTCTGTGTGTTCGTCTGTGATACGATTTAAATTTTAAATTAAATATGTATACATACATATGTATACATACATATATACATATACATATATACATAAATATACATATATACATAAATATACATATATACACACATATGTATATATGTACATATACATACACACACATTTATTACTTTTTCAACTTTTAAGTTCAGGGGTATATGTGCAAATTTGTTACATAGGTAAACTTACGTCCTGTAGGTTTGTTATACAGATTATTTCATTGCCCAGGTATTAAGCCTCTTACCCATTAGTTATTTTTCCTGATCCTCTCCCTCCTCCACCCACCGTCCTCTGATAGGCCCCAGTGAGTGTTGTTCCCCTCCATGTGTCCACGTGTTCTCATCATTTAGCTCCAACTTACAAGGAAGAACATGTGGTATTTGGTTTCCTTACCTTGTGTTAGTTTGCTAAGGATAATGGCCTCCAGCTCCATCCATGTTCCTGTAAAGGACATGATCTCATTCTTTTTTATGGATGCACAGTATTCTATGATGTATATGTACCACATTTTCTTTATCCAGTCTATCATTGATGAGCATTTAGGTTGATTCCACATTTTGCTATTGTGAATAGTGTTGCAGTAAGTGTATGTGTGCATGTGTCTATAAGAGCATGATTTATATTCCTTTGGGTATATACCCAGTAATGGGATTGCTGGGTCAAATGATATTTCTATCTTTAGGTCTTTGAGGAATCACCACACTGTCTTCCACAATGGTTGAACTAATTTACAATCTTACCAATACTGTATAAGCATTCTTTTCTCTCTACAACCTCATCAGCATCTGTTATCTTCTGACTTTTTAATAATAGTCATTCTGACTGGTGTGAGATGGTATCTTATTGCAGTTTTGCTTTGCATTTCTCTAATGATAAGTGACATATTAGTCCTGAGAGAGAAAACTGCACAGGTAGGAAAACCTGACCTGTTATAACCTTTCACTCATCAAACATTTGAATGCCTGTGGTATGCTAGGTCTTATTCCTCACCTCAAATTGCTTTAGTTCTAGAGCAAAAAAGTTAAAATTAAGATGAAAATATTCATTCCTCCTGATTGGTAACTGCATGAGCTTCACACAGTCCATATTTTTGTCTGCTGTGTGGTTTGTAGCAATTCCCTTACCATTGTGACTGGAGTGACATCATGAACTAGAGGCAGGAGAGTGCTGGGTTTGAAGGGCAAATGGGAGGGGGAGGCAGAGCAGCACATGCCCCTTATGACTGGCTACATCTACCATCTATGAAGTGGTTAAAAAGCTGGAAGTTGGGCAGATTACAAGTTTCTTCCAGGGCTAGGCTTCAATGAGTGAATTTTTTAGAAGGATGGTAATTCAAGATAATTGAGGGTACGTTAGTGACCAACATAAGCTTGGTGGGATGTGAGGGCTGCTTAGGGCCATTGAACTGAGATTGGCAATGAGAGAGCAAATAAAGAGGGGGACTGAATGAAGTCAAAGAGCAGGTAAAATTGAAATGAGGGAAAATGATTGATCTGGTCTGAATGTTTCTGTGCTCCCAAAATTTACGGGTACAAGCACCTAGCACCAAGGTGATGACACTAGGATGTGGGGTCTTTGGGAGGTGATATGCGATGAGTGCTGAGAGAACTAGATCTTCCCTTAAACCATGTGAGGACACAATGAGAAGCTACCATCTATGAACCCGAAAGCATGTCCTCACCAGACACTGAATCTGCCGGACCCTTTTGTATTTCCCACCCTCTACAACAGTTAGGAATAAACTGCTGTTGTTTAGAAGCCACCCAGTCTAAGGTACTTTGTTATAACAGCCCAAATGGATTTTAATATCCACAACATGTATTTCAGAGGCTAATATAAATGCCATCTGGAAGCTCTGGAAGCTCTGCTCTAGAACCTGATTTCCTCCCTCTCTAATGAGTTTAGCAAAGTGTGCAACCTAATTGCTAGTCCTCACCACCTGGGGGTTAACAGGTAGGGCAAATGAGGCCATAGAAACAGAAATAATGCAACTGTATTATTTCAGTGACCCCACTGCCTGGTTTAGGCCATATAGTTCCCTGAAAAATATTCTCCAAGTATTTCTGGGGGTCCAGGGCTCTCTAGATCAAGTTTACTTTTCCTGGTCTTGCAGCTGCTAAGTCTTGCTCCTCTGCTTCTCCAATAACCTAAGTGCTGCTACTTTTCCACTGTGCACTCAGTCTGGAAGGGGTTCTTGGCAGAGGGATAAATTAAAAATGACTGCCAGTCTTCACTAACTAGGTACATAATGTCTTTATACACTGAGATAGGAAATACAGGAAGTAGAACAGGTTTGTTATTGGGGAGAATTTGATTTGGAACATGTCAATTTTGAGAAGTTTATAAAACATCTGAGTAATAACCAGTTGTCAGTCTAATATATGGACCTTAGGGCATAGAACAGGCTAGAGAAAAGGCATGAGGGTCACCAACACCAAGTGATACTGAGGCCTGGTTTACATGCCAGCCAGAGGGAATGTATAGAGGGAAAACAAAAATCAGAAAGTAAAGCACAGCACATTCAAAAGTGAGTGGAAGAAGCGATGCTTGCAAATAAAGCTGAGAAGGCCCAGGGGTACCAGAAGAATTATATTCTGGAATTCAGGATGGGAAACACATTGAGAGGTTTACATTTTTAGGAAGAAGATGAAGATATAAGATTCAGGGGCTGACTGATTAAACAAAGTTCATGGAAAGGCCAGAGCAATGAGATTCAGAGAAATTGTGTTTAGTAAGAAGGGAGGCATCACTCCCAATGAAGCAGGAGACTGAAATGAAAGGATGCAAATAAATTTGTAAATGTGAATAGGATTATCTCCTTCATTGTAAAAAAAAAAAAAAATACAGATAAATTGCCTACCATTGGGTAGAACAAAACTCTGGAAAGTAGTGTTCCTCATTTGGTTAGCTAGTAGGCTGACAATAAAGCAGCAAAGAATTCCAGCAATTGAAGAGTTTTCATTTATGTGGAAACGCAGTTTGATAGACATAAAAGGGAGCATAATCTGAGACGCTCTTAGAAGCTCTAGTGATAGGCCTATAAACAAGACTAAGTGAAACCAGCTAATAAACCCAAAAGCTACTCTAGGATGAAAGAAACTGCAAGACATGTAAAAACTCAAATTACATGGATAAACTGTGAAACAGAATTACAGTGTTAATTCCTAAGCAAAATATTTCACCAAATAATACATGGGTACAATTTTGTTAAAATGCATTTGTCACACATACTAAAAGAGCTTTGATTAGAGGTGATGCTTACAATTGGATTTCAAATGTGATGCTACAATCAAAATAAACATCCAAAACCAATCAATAAGCCCAAGTTCATTTTGGGTTTTTTATTAACCATGAGTTAAGTCTGATCATTCATTTCTAGAAATGCAACAAAGTTTTCCTCCAAAAATATATAGTTCTCATCACCTGAAGAATGCTTTATCTTTTGAAAAGAAAATGGAATTTTTTCAAAGGACAATTTATTATTTCAAAAAAAAAAAAAAACTAAATCATTATGATCCACTTAGTTCAAATTCAATATAAACACTATAATTTTTTTACCGAGCATGTTATAAGAATAAATTACCTGCATAAGTAAGAACTACAGTTGACCACTGGACAACATGGGTTAGAACTGTATCCACTTATATGCAGATTTTGTTTTGTTCAACCAAAGGCAGGTGGATTTGCAGGATGTGAAACCCATAAATATGGAGAGTTGGCTTTTAACGTATGCCGGTTCTACAGGGATGACTGTGGGACTTGAGTATGTGAGGATTTTGGTATATTCAGAGGGTTCTGGATTCAATCCCTCATGTATACCAAGGGACAACTGTTAATCTGAATGTGCAGGCAGACAATTACAGAAGATTCAAGATTTTATATATATATATAATATATATATATATTTAGAAATCTGGAGTTTATTTTTGACATTAAGATTTAGATTGTTAATATTTATTATTTAATAAATTATTCTTCCTAAATAGAATTTAGCTACTGATTTGTCAGAAACAACTTTTTATTAAAAATAATGAATTTGAAAATGTTTGAAAAGTAAGTGTTGGGGAAAATATTTATAATCCCAGCACTAAGACAAACCATTTTGGTAACTATCTACTAGGTATATCTTGAAATGCACACACAAAAAGGATTATATGTTAGTATAATTATACTACGTACATCCCATATCTGCTTTTTAAACTTATTAATAATACTGTTAATAGTATGCCTTAAACATTTTCCCATGTCTAGAACTATGGGTCTACTTTGTCATTATAATAGTTACATTGTATTGCACTGTATGGATGTATTGATTGGCACTTTAATCATTCAATTGATGGAAATTTAAGTCATTTCCAATATTTCACTATAATAAGCAATGCTGCAACGAAAACAATTTTGGCACATCTTTCCATATATGTCTATCTTTTTAGGATAAATTTCTGTAGTAGAATTAATGGTTCAAAGGAAATCCACATTTTAAAATTTAAAGACATTGCTTATCTATTCTCCAGAACAGAAACAATTTTATACTCCTACCAATAGTACATGAGTGTCATTTCCTCTGTTACTAGTGAGGTTGAACAACTCCTTCCATAAGTTCACTGGTTATATGTATTTAGTCTTATATCCATTCATGACCATTTCTCTTGTATCCATTCATGTCCATTTCTCCCCTTCCTACTGAAATATTTCCCTTCTGTACAGAGCACGAGGTTAGCTCTCTGAAAGCCAGGGCAATTAAATAAATGTAAGTGTTTGACAGACCCTTTAGTTATTTAGGGTTAAACTTAATTTAACCCAAAAATAGCTTCTTCAGTGAAGCTAAACAATGGGAGTTTTGGACAAGGTACATCTGTCATAGAGGCAGTGATTGAGTTGTGGCTTTTTCCTGCCTACTCTGTAGATAATTTGGTTCAATGAATCAAATGATTGACACTGATGTTAGAAATTCACAATGAATTTTGGCACAGGGTTTCCTCTTCACTTTCTGCTACTACTGGAGTTTTGTGGGTATTTTTACATGAAGTTGGAAATGAATAAATCAGTGACTGCTATCTATGGTTATATTTAGCACATTTAATGAACATCTGTATCACATAATGGTTTTGGGATGAGTATTAGACTCACTTTTAATGACATACACAGACTGTCCCCATGTATGACTTAGGAGTGGACACAGACCAAAGTGAACTTATGTCTCTTTCTATAACATTTCCTAAGCCCTTTCCTTGGATGTAGGAAATTCTCACAGTATGAGCTCTATGGATTAGTAAAATTGTCATATGACAATTTTTAAATGACATTTGAAAGCACTATACTAAAAAAATGACAGTATTAGAAAGAAATGATTGAGCATTGAGCTGAGGTGTTTTTCTGTTTGTGAGATATGGTCGAGAAGGCTGAAAGAGGTAGGTCAAAGTGACCTGACAGGTTTCGCTGTTCCTGGGAACTGCGCAGAAAAAGAAAACTCTTTACACTATGAACTGGGGAAGCCCCTTGGCACACATATAATTTCTTGCCTCAATAAGCTAAGTTAAGGACATTATAAAATGCTAGTTTTTTTTTTTCCTTTCAGAAGCATTCTATTTTCACTTCTACGGTTAGAGCTACTATGGATGGAGACAGCTAACAAATGCATCAAATGTATTAAATGTATGATTGCGAATCCCAAGCTACACTAAGTGCCCCTCCTCTGTCTCTGTCACCCTTGTGATGGTTATTTGTGTCAACATAGTCATCATATCTTCCTTATGTGTTTATAAAAAAATTATCAGTTGATTTTAAGGAGATGGCCCTCAATAATGCAGGTAGGTCTCATCCAATCAGCTGAAAGCCTTAAGAACAAAAAAACTAGGTTTCCCGGAGAAAGAATTCTTCAAGACTGGAACAATAGAAACGACTTGCATTTCCAGACTGCTGGCCTGCCCTATAGATTTTAACTTGCCAATCCCCATAATTGCATGAGCAAATTCTTTTAAACGCATCTCTTAATACATATATATCTTATTGTTTGTCTGGAGAACCCTGTCTGACACTCTCTTATACTCTAAAACATTTTACTTGGGTCTCATCCTTACCCAACTGTAAGTTTAAGGTTAGGGACTCTGTCTTACATATCTCTGTATTCTCAAAATCCAGCAGGGTGCTTTCTCAGACTCTAGGTACTCAACAAATATTTGTTGAACTAATGGATGAATAGAATAATCTATTAGAGAAGCCAGAGTACAGTGAGCAAGGAAAGCCAAAGGCCTGGGAATTTAAATTTATGGTTTTATATCAACAGCCTACAAAAAAGTCAGCTGAATTTGAATTTCCTAGTCATGTGACCTCTGGTATGTTGATTCACCTTTTTGGGCTCGAGGTGCTGAACCAATTTGGTCTCGAACACATTATGTGACTGTAGGTCACAGAAGTCAAAGCAACCAGGAACAGAAATCCAAAAGACTGAGTGAAACAATGCTTGTTTATTATACAGGTTATTCTCTACTTTTCATCAAGAACAGGCACTACTATGTAATAGCCCTAAGGCCACAGGCACCACCCAAGTAGTGAATGCAGTTGGCTGAAAGTTGGGACAAGACTAGAACTACATAGATTTATGCAGAGAACATACCCAGTGCTACATATTCATAAATATGGTATTAATACATACAGTTTGGCTAGTTTTGCCTTCAAAATTAACTGAACTGTATCAATGAATTGTGAAGTGTTAAGTCATCTGTATGCTTTAGCTCTTTCTATGGATGAGGCAAAGGTACAAACAGATTAAACTGACTTTTGCAGAATAATTAGTTTTTTACCTTGTGGCATGGAAAGGAATCCTCCATTTTAGGATGCACATAAAATGCTAGCCTATATTGGTGACATTGCTTTAACACTTTTTTTTTAGTATTATTTTACAGGACAGTTAACCTATAAAAGAACTAGTGGATAACGTTGGAAAATGCTAAAGCAAAAACACTTCAGCCATGGCACATACAGCCAGAAGCCAACGATATCCTTCAACTATAAAAATTAGCTGTGTTTTCTGTTTATTATTGAGGCAGAATTCCATGTTCAAGCCAGAAATTGTCATTCAACAGGACAAATCAGGTCAAAACAATCAGCCACATAATGTGACGAGACAAAAGGATGTGCTCATGTGAAGAAAAACAAAAACAACAGGCAGCCAAACTTTTTATTTTCCTGAACATAGTATTGATGGCAAGACTGCTAAGAAGTCATCACTGTATTTAATTTAGATAAAGGCTTCCAGCATAGAACACTGTTAAGAAGTGACTGTGAGGAGCTATGCAGAAGTGATGAGGCAAATACTATAAAAACTAGAAAAGCAAGTATTAATTTTCCATAGATTTTATTACACATTATGTTATGAGACAAATGCAGATCATTAATTTATCAAATTTGTGAGCTTATTAGTTTCAACAAAAATATATGACCTTCACCACACAAACAGATAACTCTAAATCTACTCTGAAAATCTAATCAATTGAGAAGTATTATCTATTTGGAGACTATGTATTATATCAAAGATAAAGCTCCTGTTCTCACAGAACATATGGAGGCATTGGCACCCAACCAACAATGAAGTGAATATTCTAATATTTGGGAAAATACTGAGAAAACTAATAAATTGTCCTGGACATTATTTATTCTTGCCTTTACAAAAGATTTACAGATCCAAGTAAGATTAGTTTAGAATAGAAGTTTTTTAGTCCAAAAAATGTTCAAAGTCCAATACAGTCATGGCTAATCAGAGACTAGAGAACCTTTAGAAAGGTAAGTAGGATTGAAAACCCTTGGAAACTGAGAAGCCTTGTTGTGAACTTGCATGTTTTAATCAAAGGTATGGAATTAATCAAGCATCAATTAAGAATTACTGGAATGCACCCTCATGCCAAATGACCACTAACATGCTATTTCCCACTATGATGACTCCTTGATTTGAGACAGATGGCATAAAAAATATTGCTAGCTATACAATGAATTTTACCCTTCTGCCTCTGCTCTCCAAATAAAAATCTTATTTTTTCACATAAGAAACTCACTGAATTGAATGTTAATTAAAGAAAAGATAGGGTAAGTCCAACTGGGGGAAAGACAATACCTCTTTCCATGAAAATAATTAATCATCATAAGAGAAGAATCATTTTTCCAGTAGCCCCACTGCCATGAATGATATTTTCATGAGCCTGAGCTACCTTCTCCAGTGGATATTGAGACCCTATTACAGGTTTCAACCAACCAATTTCCATTCCAGCTTGAAGGGCTGCTGCATATTGCTGAAATTCCTCCTAAGAAAAAGAAAAACAAATTTATTTTTGTAGTGGACCATATGATTTAATTTTCAGAAGCATTAAAAAAACTTCAGGATCTAAGAGTTATACCATAAAGAGTCTCTTACAAATGTATGACTTTTGTCCACTTGTCCAGAACTCTAGAAAAAGTAGTTATCTACAGGGTAACCATGAGTCCCATCTGCCTGGGACAGTGTTAGTGTACAAAATACCTATTGTCCTGAAATAATTATTAGTATCACATTTCTCTCTCAAAAGGTATGCTTACTTGGATAATAAATTATATTGCCACCCTAGCTGTCCTTCTGGTGACTAATCCTTACCAACTCCCTCTAGTCATATAACTAAGTTTAACATCTACTTAAACTTTCAGTTTGCCTGAATAGGCAAACTGTGCCAGTGTGTAAGTTAGCAAAATCAGAAGTACTTCTTTTCCTACCTTGGTTGTGGCAAAGAGAGTGACTCCAGTTATACTCGACTCCTTTGTCATGGTGTCCCGTGGGTTTATTTCAACAGTACCTCTGTTGCCAACAACCTAATATGAAAAGCAGCAAGTCTACAGTTAAGATTACTGCAAAATAGTGTTAAACTGTGGTAAAACATTAAAGTGGTAAAAAAAAAAAAAAAGAAAAGAAAAGGAAAAGGAATACTTACTATCACTCGTCCTCCATGTGACAGAAGACTCAAATCTTTACTAAGATTTACATTAGCTAACATTTCAATAATTACATCAATTCCTTTCTCACCAACATATGTCTATATAATAAAAGAGAAATGTAGAGTAAGACAACAAGTGAAAAACTGTAAAATAGCTACTATCTGTACAATATATTATAGAAATATGTTTCAAATGATATATAAATGTTACATCTTTGAGACCAACAATGTAATTTTCAAATAATTTAATTATATAATTATGATATAATTCCAAGTTACCAGCCAGAACATCTAAAATGATACAGAATTGTACTAAATACATTGCTATAATGAAATAAAACTTGTCTGAAATTTTCAGGTGCTAGACTCAATTTGAGTATAAAATACTTTTCCTTAGCTGAAAATTTTCTATCTTTAAAATGAGCTTTCATAAAGAAACAACAAATCAAAAGTCCCAAAACTGCAGGGGGCTCCCATCTTTATTATAAAACAAAAAACAAAAGAAAATATCATTCGCTGTTTAGTTTTGCATGATTTTTGTTGTTTTGGAGAATTTGGTTTGTTCTAAATGGTTTATAATCTGTTTGACACACTAATTCTTTTCTTTTGGGATCTTGGATGTTGGATGCTGGCTCTTACAAAAAGCTACACACATATACATTAAACTCATTTTATTCTGACACACACACAAAAATGAATCCCTGTGCCACGGATTGCACTAAGTACCAGGAATGCAAAGACAAACATAGGGAGCTCAAAACAAAACTAGTGGGAAATAGTTTTGTTTTGGGAAAGGTTGGAATACTACAGTCATAACCATAATGTAATGGGCTAAGTAACACATTAGCAGAAATAAACCATAGATTACAGAGAAAAAAGGTTATGATTTGATTGCCTGCCATGGTCAGAGAACGTTCCACAGAGATGATGACCTGGGCCCTGAGGAATGAATAGGAGTTTCCTAAGCCAAAAGAAAGGAAGATGAGCAAAGGGAAGCTACACCTGAGGCCAAGTCAGTCTGGGCCAAATAAACAGAAAAGCAAAGATGGAGGGGATTGAGAACACAAGGACTGAAATACAAGCAAGGCTGAAATGTGTAATCAGGTAAGGAGTAGCGGCAGGGAGAGAAAGAGGCAGGAGAGAGGAGACTGCAAGTTGGGACAGATAGTGAAAACACAGTGAATGCCATGTTAAAGGATTTGGATTTTTTTTTTTTTTAACAGTTATTCATTACTGCATGTGCAAGTACAGGAGGGAACAGAAAGACAAAAATCCTCTCCTCATAGAGCTTCCATTTTAGTTATTTCTGGAGATTTTTTAAAAGAGGGAGACGACAGCAAAGATAAAAGGGGATGTCAGCTTAGTTATGAATAACAGTCAAGGCTGGAGAAACCGAGGCCTAAACTAAGTTACTGTGGTGAGTGGAATAGAGATAAGGAAATACATTTGAGAGGCACATCAAAGATGAAACTGATACAACGAGGTGACCAACTTGCTGGGTGGGAGGGAGAATAATTAAGAGACAGGAAAAATAAATAAAGTGAGGGTTTCTGTCTTGGGTGACCAGACGAGTAGCAATGCCTAGCAGGTTGATGGCATGAAGGAATTGAACTCAGGCCAAAGATAGTTTTGGAAATCAGCAGCATATGGGTAGTAAGGAAGCCACAGGAGTACATGAGACAGATCAAGATGAAAGTCTAGCACCAGGGAAGATGAGAGACCAATTGAAAACAACCTAAGGAATATGAGTTTTAAATAATATGAAGAGGAGGGAGATTGAAAGTGAAAAGTCAGGCAAGTAAGAAGAGAACCTGTTTCAAGGAAAAGCAGTCAGGGTCATATGCTCCTGAAAAATCAAACAGGATGAGGCCTGAGAGAAGACCAGCAGACTGTTAATTAGAAGCTTCTCAGAGAAGCAGTATAAAAACGGGCTATTAGCAAAACTGCAGTGAGAAGTGGTAGAAGGTAAGGAAGTAAAAGCAATAAATACTATGTTTTCAAAAAGTTTTGTGGGAAAGGGAAGGAAAGAAAGGGGTTGAGATAAAGGTTAAGAGAATTTCTTGAGAATGGGAGAGACTTAAGCAGGAGTCAGTGGAAGCTCCTAAGACCTCATGGTCCTAAAATTAGCTTATTGTTAAACAAAAACCATACTCTTATAATAACAGGCTATTTTTCATCTTTGTGAATATTCTTGGATAATGGTACCAGCAATGAGTGCTAGATCGTAGGTTCCCCAGAATAACAAAGAAGTGCTTTTGCTCAGCTTTTTAGCAAGGTGATTGCCATAAAGGTAATAAACTCTCAGTCCTATTTTTTCCTTCATTTGTAATGATCTAGTTTACACAGTACTCAATATTTGGGAAATTCTAATCTCCCTAACATGAGGAAGTGGTTGAGGACTAGCAAAGCAATAAGTGTTTAGCAAATTGCTACTAGAGTACAAGTGGAGAAATTCAGAATCTGCTTGAATTGTTAAATGCAGCAACTAACTAAATGCCACCTCACCACTTTGGATAGAGTAGTGATTATTCCTCCAAAGTATCCAGGTAACAAATGAACTTTATTCCCTGGGCCACACAGATCCAGTTTGTAATCTATGGATATCTCCCTTTCCATGGAGAATTCACATCAAGCTGCAAATACAAAGCTGCAGCTTTACTTAAAATGTTATTTGCATTAAAAATCAATTTTTATTGCTATAAGATTCTAGTGAAGCTATATTCTATTTCATACACATAAACAATACAAAAATGACAGTGAAGGTTTAAAAATTAGACATCTCTGCTTTTTAAAAAAAGTTTTAAAACACTCATAAAAATATATCTAAGCAGTGAAAAAAGGAGGCAAACAACTTTAAGGGAGTAGTTGGTTAAAAATGTATTAAAAATCATGCAAGTCTCCAAGAAACAAAGTTTGACTTTCATAACACGGTAAAAAATTTTACCTTTATTTTATCAATATAATTAACTTCTCTGTGATTGAACACTTCATGGGCTCCATTTTGCAGAACAACCTTTTGTCCTTCCTCAGTACCAGCAGTGCCCAAAACCTTTAAGCCATAAGCTCTAGCAATTTGGCATGCTGCTAATCCAACCTGAAAAACAAATATAACCCAATAGTTATATATTCTCTATATTCCTGCAAACACTTATTAAATACATACAATGAACTTAAGACTCCTATAGGACCTATCCTAACTTTAAGCAACTTAAGAGTGTAAATGAAGCAATAAGTAAAGAATAAATAAGAAAAATAGGTAACTCAATTGAGAGCTAAAAATAGCTCTCAATTAAGAACATTTCAAATATTCTAGGTACCTTACTAAATACTTTCTACATATTGCTTTATTTCATCCTCACAATGACCCTATAAAGTAGATACTATTATTGTCCCTATTCTACAGATAAGAAAGTTGAAGCTTCAAATTATACGTAACTTGGACAAGTCACATAGAGATGGAAACAGGAGCTAGACCAGTCTGACTGCAGAACCTGAGTTTTTAACCACTGCATCAAGATGTTTGTAGGATTTAAAAATAATGATCAGAACACGCTCTCTGACTTCTTTGTGCATATGAAATTCTAAATAACAAATGTAAGGCCTCTACCATTTAAGTGGAAGAGACAGGTATATGGGCAAATTAACTAATTCATCCATATGGTGAATGTTTATTGAGTGTTTATGATGTACTAGATGTGGTACTTAATGTAAGAAAGAAACTTACATTCTAAGGGTGGAGGAAGATAACAGTCATATGAACAAATGAATGAATAAAATAAATTCGGGAAATAAAAGTGCTAAGAAAAAATAGAACTGGCTGTTGGGTTAGAGGGATAAGAAAAGGGACTATTTAGGTCATCAGGAAGGGCCACTCTGAAAAATGAGACCTGAAAAAAGTGAGGAACAAGCCACGAGAACATCCGGTCAGCCACGTGGAGGATGCTGTGGGCACAGTGAATGGCCATGGTAACCTGAGGAAGTGGGACTGTAGTTAGGGTCAAAGAACAGAAGGAGGGGCAGTGTGGCTCAGGGAGGGGGCACGTGCGAAAGAGTGGAAGATGAAGCCAGTAAACCTGAGTCACACAGGATCTGAGGGGTGAAGGCAGAGGCTTCCGAGTATATTAAAAACTATGCAGAACCACTGGAGAGCTTAAACCAGGAAATGATCTGGTTGACTCAGGCTTTAAAAAGGTTGCTCCAATTACATGTGAGGCACAAAGAAGGTGGCGAGGAAAATGGGAGGGGGAAGATCAGTTTGTAGCTGTTAGAACAGTCTAGATAAGATATGAAGCTGGCTTGAACAAAGGTGGTAGCACTGGAAAAAATAAAAACAAATGGGACTTCCTCACAGATTCAGTGTAGGAGATGAGGAAAAGAGATAAATAGAGGATGTCTCCTATGTCTTTGGCCAGATTAACTGGGTAGAGTAATTGAGGAGAAAACTGGAGAGCACTAAGTTTGTGAAAATCTCCAGATTTCACTTTGCCAAGTGTGGTGGTATACGCCTGTAATCCCAGCTATGTGGGAGGTTGAGGTGGGAGGATCGCTTGGGCCCAGTAGTTTGAGGAGTTTGAGGTTGCAGTGATCACACCACTGCATTCCAGCCTGGGCAACAGAGCAAGACCCTGTCTCTAAAAAATAAACATAAAAGAATCACTTAGAACATGCTGAGCTGCACAGTGCTCATCTACTTAAAGGTGAAGATATTCAGCAGTCCGTTGAATATGAGTGTGGACTCAAAAGCATCCAGTTGAAGATATACATTAGAGATTCATTATCTTACAGATGGTATTTAAAGCCAAAGGATTAGGTGGAACATGGTGGTTCACGTCTGTAATCCTAGCACTTCGGGAGGCTGAGGTAGGTGAATCACCTGGGGTCAGGAGTTGGAGACCAGCCTGGGCAACCTGGCGAAACTCCGTCTCTATTAAAAATACAAAAATTAGCCAGGCAGGGTGGCATGCACCTGTAATCCCAGCTACATGGGAGGCTGAGGCAGGAGAATCGCTTAAGTCAGGGAGGTAGAGGTTGCAGTGAGCCGAGATTGCACCACTGCACTGCAGCCTGGGTGAGTGCAGGCTCTGTCTCAAAAGAAAAAAAAGAAAAAAAGTCACAGCATTATAAGAAATCACTAGAATACCAAATAAATGTGCTTAGTATAAAAGAGAAGTCAAAGTAATTTAAGAATATAGACAAAAGGGCAATTATTTAAATAACAATACTAGGAAATATGTTTGATTAGGCGACAGATGTTGGTACAAATAAGAGTCACAAACATTTAGAGCAGAGTTTCCCAAACTTGGCACTATTGACATTTTGGGCTAGATAATTCTTTGATGTGGGAGAGTATCCCACGTACTGAAGGATATCTACCCTCTAGATGCCAGAACCCCTTCCCCAAGTTGTGACAACAAAATATGTCTTCAGATATTGCCAAATGTCCCAGGACGGAAGGAGAAATGTTGCAAAATCACCTGCTACTCATAACCAGTGATTTACAGGGAGGACTGGGTTGGGCAAGAAAAGAATTATGATGAAAAATAATGATAGAAACTTTGTAACAGACTCCCAGGCCTGAAATGGACTGTAAAGATTTTGGTCCATGGGAATAACAAGACTGAACTCAGCCGGGTTACAGCAGGAATTTTGTTTAACTGAAATAAAAAAAAATACATGGAACTCACTGTCTGACAGAGGATAGAGAGACATCCAATTAGATAAAACACAATCTACTATGGGGTGGGCACAATTGATTCTCAACTTTAATTTTCAAATTTAAATAAAAGACCTCTAATAAAACCAACCTTTAAAATGCTAATGTAAATACATCTCCTTAGGTTCTAACTGCTTTAAAAGGGCACTCAATAGCTCTTTTAAAGGCATTCTAATTCTATTCTTGTCAACAATTATACCAGCTATACTCCTTCGACAGATTATGCACCATTATGTGTCAACTATTTTTCTTCTACTTACTTTGCTAACACTAAAATAGGGTACTCCCCACCAACACATCTGGATAATAGCTGTGTTCATAAATTCCATACCATTTTAAACAAACAACATAATCCCACAGGAATTTGAATTAAATGAGGACAGAAACTACAAACAGAAGCAAGGCAAAACCCAGCACTGTTTCCCTCTGATAGGACAGGGAGGATCAGAAGTGCTTCACACACCAGGTCGCCAGCCTATCCCTGCCAGCCAAGGATTTAACAAACTCAGCCAGCTCAGAGAACAGTGTGGATTTTACCTTAAAAAAAAATCATGGTGAAGCAACTGGGCTTTTTACAAGAGGGTAAAGGGAATATAAAGAGATTTTCTTTAAACTCTTCTCTCCCCTTCCTACTGAAATCTTTCCCTTCTGTACAGAGCACAAGTTGAGCTCTCTGAAAGCCAGGGCAATTTAAATAAATGTATGTGTTTGACAGACCCTTTAGTTATTTAGGGTTAAATTTAATTTAACCTAAAAATAGCTTCTTCAGTGAAGTTAAACAATGGGAGTTTTGGACAAGGTACATCTGTCATATTTTCTCAAGCCCCATAAAGACAATCCTGGTGTTTTTTAATAAATTGTCTGATCTGTGAAATTCTTTAGAATTATCTATTTGAAGTGTAGTAAGCTAGGTGTGAAACCTTGTGATTCATCTACCTAAAGAAACAGAGCGACGAAAAGGACTTAAACTACCTGGCCACTTTTAAAGGTAAATTCATATTTTCAGGATACCACTGATTATTCAGGGGACAATGTGCCATTTAATAGGTTACTTCTTTCAATCTACTCTCCAGAATACACAGCGTTCTGAAAGGGTTAACCAGCTTCCCTAAAGCAAGCATCTAGCCCCAGGCTTTGTATTTTTAAAATGCAAAATCTTATCTCCAAAATTTCCAAAGCATCCACTGATAGAGTTCCTGTGGATTTCTTGTTAAATTCTAACTGCAGAGCTCTCTCTAACTTTTCCCTCTAAGCTCCTGAGAGGCAGATTGGCAGCTAGTTTCTTGAAGAGGCTTCTGACAGCCCTGTGTTGGGTGATTTCACTGAAGGGCTTATTTTATTATAAGTTCTGAGTCCTCCTCCCGCATTCTCCCACATTAGCATTTTCAGCCATGGGTTGTGGTGTTAAGGACAGGGCTGTATACAGTGCACTCCCTGAATGTCATCAAAGCACAGCAGGCCAGCAGCGGAAGGCAGATAGAAAGGACTAAGAATTCACAGTGTGGCTTTACCGCACTGTCTGAGCAACACAGGTAAGCTTTAATGAGCCTTAGTTTCCTTATCTAAGAGAATATGGAATTAATATCAACCTTTAAAAACTGTTTAAAATTCTAAATAAATATTCTTATAACATGCTACTTGAAGGCAAAAACAAGGCGAGTTTATCTTAGTCCACACCCAATACGGGTGGAAAATCTAATATATTTTTGATGGGGTTCTCTGTTGAATTTATTAACCAAGAAATGCTAAACTCATGAAAAAGCATCACCTTCAGAAGACCAAAATCAAAAAAGTTTTACATAAAGAAAAAAAGTAGCTTTGTACGTATAAATCTGGCTCTTAAAAATGACCAAAGGAACTATAATGTGAAACCCACAAACCCAAGCTTCTTTAAAAATACATTAAAAAAAAGAGACTTACTCCTCCACTGGCCCCGTGAACCAGAACACTTTCTCCTGCTTTCACACGGGCACTGCAAGAGAAAGCGTAAGTTATATCACCTTATTTTCTGAAGCTAATTAATCTCAGGTGTTTTCATCACTTTAAGGAATTTCTACTTTTTTTTTTTTTACACTGACACAAACAGCAAATGCAACCTGATATATAGCCCCAAATATTCCCTAAGCTCCACAGAATAAACAAAGCCCTCAATTCATTTATTCCTTTAATAAATATTTACTGGGAGTCTTTATGTGCCAGGCACTATGCTGGACAGTGGGATCACTGTGTGGTACTACTTCTGAGTGGCTATAGTCATTGTGGGTCATGAAGTGAAACTGCAGAGCCTAGAGGATCTGGAATCTCTCATTCCCATATATTCCCATGGAAAGGGCCTCAAAGCAGGTTTATTCCAGCTCAGTCTTTATTCTGTGGTCTAGAGTAATGCCCAAGTAACACAGTAGCTAGACTATTTTTAGCTCACGGAAAAAAAGGATTTTTTTTTCTTCTTCATGTCTTTGAACTCTCATTTCAGAAAGCAATGCTGAGTCGGCAAAGGTCAGAGAGGAGGAAATGCAATAAATCCTATCACAAAGATTCCCTTGTCGTCCCCTAAAATGTCCAGATCCTCTAGTGAAATGGCATATTCGGCATATTCTTTTTACTTCTGGTTCACATGACTACTTTTCTAGTACATACTGAAAAGAAGGAACATGCAGCAAGGAATGAGGGGATGCCTCACTATTCCACATGGAAAGCGCCAACATCACAAGCCAGCAGATGCTGTGAGATCTGGATCTGATTCTCAGGGTAGATCTCTTACTTCCTAGAACAATGTGGGGTGGCCACACTGCAGAGACATTACGGAACATTATGCTCCGTCTGGGAATGAGGACACAGTAACTGCAGTCCTGCTCCCAGCTGTGCCCCAACAGCTGCGAACTGGCAACAATGAGCAGTAAGTGAAACTTTCTCCCACACTCTTGCTTGGAGCTAAGAGGACTGAAGACAATAAGTTAAACTGAAGGTTTGAATAATAAATCGAGAGAACTCTTGCCAAAAAACTAACATTTTAAAAGTAAAATATAAACGTAAGGGGATAGGATGACTAATGTTAAGCTATGGGATATGAAATACTTCCCAATAAAATTTTTTAAAAATTATTATAAGATGCCGCTCAAACACTAAAGACACATTCTCATAAATCCCGGGGCCTGGGGTGAGGGAAGAAAAAGCAGGCAAATCCCCTGCGGAATCCTTACGTAGAGTTGCTGTGACAGTTAATTTTATGTGTCAACTTGACTGGGCCAAGGAACCCAATAGTCGTTCCAACATTACTCTGGATGTTTCTGTAACAGGTTTTTTTTTTTTTTTTTAAATGAGATTAACACTGTGATAGCTGGATTTTGCGTAAAGCAGATGACCCTCTAGAAATGTGAGTGGGCTTCATTCAATCAGTTGAAGGCCTTTGTTCTCGAAGACTGACCTCTGGTGAGCAAGAGGAAATTCAGCCAGCAAACTTTCTATGGACTTAAACTGCAACTCTTCCATGTGTCTCCAGCCCGCTGGCCCACCCCAACAAATTTCAGACCCACCAGTCCTTTGCAATTTCATGGGCCAACTCTTTAAAATAAATCAATCAGCGAGTGTGTGTGCGTGTGTACAGACTGACTGATTCTTAAATAACGTATATAGAGACTAAATGATAGATTAGATAGATCAAATAGATAGACAGACAGATACACGTCCTGTTGTTTGTTTCTCTGGAGAATGCTGACAAATACAGTCATTCTCCCTGGTGCTCACAGCACTCAGCCTGGCCTTCCATGCTGCTCTCCCCTACCATCTACTAGTCACTGAAGATTCTAAGACCTGGCACATAGGCTTTCTCTTCCACCCCAAATCCAGCTCCAATCAAGGAGATTCAGCATTCCCCAGAAAGAAAATCAAGCACCACATTTCCTGAATTTTCCTCCACTTTAGCCACTCTCTCCCAGCAACCATTCTACGTGAGAAATATCAGATGCCAATAACCAATATTATGACAGTAATCTATCCTAATTCTGAAAGTCCATATTCTCCCAAAATCTTTCTTCAACTATGCAGAGATCACTGACTCTCGACAGCTCCATTTCTGCCCACTTGCTGCTCCTAGGCTTCCTTCTGTCCCTACTCAGCCTCGACCCCATAGAAGACTGCCAATCTCCTCTCCCCTCACCTTCTGTACTCTCATTTCCTTTATACCATTCCATTTGGCCACCAATATTCCAGCCCTGGACTAATGTTCGAATCTAACTTCCTTGATACTTCATCCAAATGGCTAAGTATTACAGAAAAAAAAGTCAGATGACCAGCATTTTGGTGCCACTTCAGCTCTGATTCTTAAAAGATCACTTTGCCTCCTACTTAATTGTGAAAAGTGAGGCAATCACAGATAAGTGCCTTCAACACTCCACCTCCCCACTCATAAATGTTTCCATAAGCATGTCATCTTTACCCCTTCTAGGTTTTACGGATGAGCTGTCCTTTCCATACTGGAAGCCAATCTCTCTACCTATGTCCTAAGTCCTTTCATCTTACCTTCTGCAGATCTTGCTCCATCTGTAAATATGTTCAAGTCTTGTCTATCCTTTAAAAAAATCCCTTTTTTCCACAAACTCTCCTCAAGTAACCTTCTATTCTCTCTTCCTTGTCTCCTCCATTTTTAAAAGAATAGTCTCCATTCAAGGAATTGATTTCCTCTTCCTGCCTCAATCCACTCAGTCAAGCTCTTCCCACCATTCTATGGAAAAGAAGCTGACTAAAGTCACCATGACCTCTTTATTGTTGAGCCCAACTGTTATATTTTTCTGAACAGACCTCTGTGTTGCATTTGACAGCTGGCCTAACTCCTTAGTAGCAATATCAACTGCCACTCCTAAGGCTGCCAGCAGTGACTGCACACTTACCCTGTGCCAGCCCTGTACTAAGAACTTCATACACATTATCTCCAGGTAATTCTTACCACACCCTAGCAGGCAGGTGCTGTTATTACCTATGTTTCTCAAATCAGTAAACTGCACCTGAGATGGTTAAGTAACTTAAGGTCACACAACTAGTGCCGTGTGAAGGCACTGACCCAGGCCTTTCTGTCTTCAAAGCCCATGCTTTTACTGGATGCTTAAGGGATACCATGACCTCCAGATTCTGCCAGCCATGGGCTCCTTTTTCTCTGACTACATTCTTAAATGGTGATAATCACAAGGGTTCTATTTTCACTCCAGTGTTCTCACTTCCTGAGGTATTTCAACTATTTTTCACCTTGTCAATTCTTACCTACAGGCTGATATCCCCAAATTTTTATCTCCAGTCTTCAAGCTTCAGACATTTTTATCTAACAGGCTACCGAACTTCTCCATTAGGATGTGTCTCTCACAATTTCAAATCCAAAACTGAACACGGCTTCCCTTTGAAACTTTCTCCTTTTTTTGTCACAGTTAAACATGACCCAAGCTAGAAAGCTAGACTACTCTTAAGCTCTTCCTCTCCCTCATTCTCTACCTGCAAATAATCACCAAATACTCCTGATTTTACCACCACTAAATAGTTATTCTTCCCTTTCTACTTACTTCTTCCACCATAACCCTCGCTCTGGCTCATAAGGATTTTGTCTAGTGGAGACTCCTATAAGACACTCCTATCTCTCTCTCCACTCCTATCCTCAAATCCGTCTTACACACAGCAGATAAGTGATATCAATAAAACACAAACATGACAATAGCAGTCTCCTGAGTAAAGCATTTCATTATCTCCAATCCCTTACAGAGCAAGGGATGAGCTCTATAATGTACCTTTTATCATCTGAATTCTATTTCCTTGATGACAGCTAACATTTATTGAGAGATTACTCTGTTCCAACTTTATTCCTCACTACTCTTTCTCTTGAAATCTCCTAACAAAATCAAGTTTCTATAGCTGTTTCCATACACCATACTGTTTCTCCCCACACTATTCTCATTGTCTGGAATGTCCTCTCTCCTTCCAGCTACCCTTGCTCAGGTGAATTCAATCTGATGCTTTTCAAATACTTAGTAGATGGGATTAAAATATAGATTCTCAGGCACCAGCCATAGAAACTAACCAGAGGGTCTAGGGTAGGGCGCTATAGTATACTATTAAATTGCTGCCTAGATGATTCTAATGGATAACAAGATTTTGAACAATGGCTTTAAAATAGTCTAAGTCTCACACCTTGCCGGGAAGGCCTACCTCATCACCACAGGCACATGCCTTCTGAGCCCACACATCCCTATGTACAGCTCCACCACTGTACCTTCCACATTATACATACACATGACCACTCTTATGTCATCTCCCTTACTAGACTATGGGCATCTTGAAGACAGTGTTTGCTCTTCTTTGTATCTTCAGAGATTAGCACAATCCCCCAAATTCATACTTTCCGTTCTATAAATGTTTCATGACAAGTAACTGGTAACCAAAAATGATGAACAGATGGATGGTCAGACAGCTAGAAGGAAAGCAGTTAACACTGCCCTCTTTTAGCACCGGTCATAAAATTGACAGCATGTGTTATTACCTGTGGATCAGAGCTCGATAAGCAGTAAAATATGGGATACCGATGGCGGCTCCTTGTTTAAAGTCCAGTTTTTCAGGCAGTTTGTAAACAGTGTGATCTGCTGCAAGAGCGTACTCTGCATAGCCCCCAGAGATTGTGCTGCTAGTGAAAACTCTGTCACCTTTCTAGGAGAAGAGAAAAATGAATAAATGCAGGAGGACTAAAAAAATATGTCAAAATAGGCATAATCCTTTATAGCAAGAAATAAGTATTTATATATTGTTCTCTCTATCTAGGGTCTCCTATAAATAATTTTAAAATACTGAACATTTAAAATGTTTATTAGTGGGAATCAGTGGGAAGAAAATCTAAGGAAAATAGAAGAAAATAGAAAAGGAAGGAGAAACTTCCTTGAATGGCATCATGATGGTGTTGATGGCTCAGCTCCATAAAGAGCTTGCTATGTCAGGCACTGCATTAAGTGTCTCTGGAGCGTTAACTAATTTCATCTTCACACCAACCAGTGAGGTGGGCATGTTTATTATCTACTTTAAAGCCATCTCCGCTACACAGATGAGGAAACTGGGGTACAAAGAAGTTCAGTAATTTCCTCAGATCAAGCAGTTAGTAAATGGCACCCAATATAAACTGTTATTTTTACCGAAAATGCTAGGGAGAAGAAACAAATAAAACGTAAATTTTCTTCTGCACGCCAAACACCTATTCTAAATCCTATCCATGAGTTTCCTCACCCTTGAATTGCCATTATTTCTCATGCAAACACCCAGAGGCAGAAAACCATGCTAGGACCCCGACAGCAGGATGAGCCAGGACAGGCTTCTTCACTTGTCATGGCACCAGAAACACAGTAAAGTCTCAACAAATGTCTGTTGGACCTCACTGTTAAAAAGCAGATGGGCGACTGAGGTTGAAGTAATGCCCTAGCCAGGCATTATTCATCCAGTGTATGATTTGCACACTAAGGACAATTAGGCTGTCCACCGCAACTACCTGCCTTAACTCCTCCTTCTTAAAAAAAAAGTAAATATTCCTTAGAATAGGCAAATTATTAAGGCAATGACTGCTCAGTATACTTTAATTGAAATCTGAAAAGGTAGAAATGCTATCTGATAGAATAAAGACAAAAAAAAGATTCAAAAGGCATCCAAGAATCAAAGACAAGTACCACCATTTAATGTGGTTGCCTGGAAATGTCAAATATGATGAAGTGAAGATTAACCCTACAGCTTAAAAAACTTGATGAACTGATTTCAATATAATTCAAACATTTACTGGGAATATACTACATAGAAAGCATGATTTCAAGTTATGTGAGGGATAGCAATACCGCTGTCCCTAACCTCAAGCATCTTAGACTCTAGGAGGAGAGAAAAGCAAAGGGCAGAAAAAATTATCAAGGAAGGCAAACATGATGAACCACTGAAGATAGGTACAAGAAAAAGAAATTACTTCTAAGAAGAAGAAATTAGGAATAGCTTTATTGAGAAGCTAATAACTGAGGTAAGTCTTGAAGAACAGGACAAGATTTTGAAAACTAGAACGAGGAGGAGTCATTTTGAGTGAAGGAAAGAAAATTGGCAAAAAGATAGGGACAGGAATAAATGCCAAGAAGTTAGCAGCATTTACTACCAATGAGTAAGTAGATAAATGTGTGGTATGCAACCGTTTCAGGAGATAAAATGAAAAGAAATTGAAGCTAAAGTTTTTGAATCCACGTTTAAAAGTTTCAATTTAATTCTGTCAAATAGAAGAACCAATATGAACAAAAACACAGAGATGAGAGGCCTGGGATGTGCAGGGAAGGACAAAGGGTTCTTGACTAAAGAATAAACCACACTGTGAGGAGGAGTGGGAGGTAAGAATGGAAACATAGATGGGAGAGAGCATGAAACAATCTTATTTCACAGCAACCAGGAATTTTAACAGTCTCAGTGAAGTCTACAAGACATGATGCAAGAATGAAAACAGAGATGTAAAACAATCAGAATTAAATTCTATAAAATGATTCATTCTAGAGTAAGGATGAATTCCAGGGAAAAGAGAAAGTTAAGTGTCTATTATATAAATCCAGGTCAGGGGTGTAGTTAAGTAGGTAAGAGAGCCTGAACTAAACTACAGGCAGTGGAAATGGAAAGGAGAGAGAAAACAGTTCCAATAAGGTAAAGTGAGGAGTAAGCCTCAAACCCCAGAAGTCACCAAGACAGTCACACAAGAGAGGCGCTATCGGCAGTGAGAAAAGATAAGCTCGGTTTCAGACAATTTTGTGAGACATTTTTGGAGTTTGACCATATGAGTCCAGTGTTTCCAACAGAACTCTCTGTAAAGATGGAAATGTGCACATCTGCACTGTCCAGCAGGGTGGCCACTGGACACAGGAGGCTATTAAGCATTTGAAATGTTGCTAGAGTGACTCAGGAACTGAATTTTCAATATAAATTTAAGTTGAATTTTAAATTGCCACACGTGGCTAGTGGCTACTGCATAGATCCAGAACTTAGCAGAAAACGCTATGCTAAAGATGTAACATGATAATGGCAACGAAGGGAGTGTATGAGATTATGGAAAAGGTACAGAATACAGAAAGCAGAGTTTTAAATAGGGACTGAGAGCCCCAGGAAACACCAAGATTTGAGGAATATCCAGAAAAAAGAGAGGCCTGAAAAGGGAGGCCCAGAAAGGAAGGGGAGAGGAGAACAGGAGAAAATAATGTCACAGAAGCTGCAGAAAAACAGTTTTTTTGAAGAAAAAGTTAAGTGGCTGTGAGTGTCAAATGTCACAGAGAAGTCAGGAAAAACAATGACATAAAAGGGCCCATTAACTCCAGCAATACAGAGGCCATTAGTGACATTAGCAAGAATCCTTTCAGTGGAGCTACGGGGGCAGAAGCCAGGCTGCCACAGGCTAAGGAATAAAAAGTCGTATGAATTTGCCTTCCTGTGAGGGGCACCATAATCTTCTCCATCAACCTCATTTTGGTAAGGTGCTGCCAAAGTTGAGAAGATCAAGGAATTATGAGGAAAGACGCTAGGAAACAAGTCTACTATGAATATGTCTTTTGACATAGATATATATATATCTGAATATATATATATATATATACATATATATATATATATATATATATATATCTCTGTCTCTCTGAATCATAGCATTTTCATTGACTGAGTCAGAGCTCCAAAACTGTATAGTGACTTTGCATTTTTTTCATGTTTTACTTATTTTTCGAAAGAATTAACTTGCCCTTTATGAAGCAAAATTTATAAAGGGAATTAAAAATTATGTTAGCTTTTATATCATCAAGAGTTAGGAAGTAGTCTAACTTTCTTGTTTGTTTTCTTTCCATACATATTTCTATTAAATCAAAAAAATCACAGTTCATTCTGTGAGGACATAAAGATCCAGAAATTACCCAGCACCTATTTACAGCAATGTAAACAAATAAGGCCTCTGGATAAAATGTAATTTCTTTTTTGACTAGAGGAGTCCCCCAAGTGGCAGAAAATGTGTAATGGGGCCTTTTAAAACCTTAAATAGGATGCATTTGAAAGTTATGTTCAAGTATTTTAAGAAAATAAATTAAGCAAAAATAGTAATAATTAAAAATGCAATACCTTGAAAGCAGATGCACTATCTCCAACAGCTTCTATCACCCCAGCCACATCTGAGCCAGGAGTATAGGGTAAGAGTGGTTTTCTACTATAAGTACCAGAACGAATGTATGTCTCCACGGGATTGACACCACATGCGTGGACCTTGATTAGAACCTGCAATGACAATGTATTTTAGTTCACAGAAAGAATTTAGGCATTCATTCAGCCTTATGCAAGGACTGTGCTGATTATGGGAGCTATGAAAATGGGAGAAAACAAAACAAAACAAAACAAAACAAATAAGTGCTTGCCTTCAACAAACTCACATTTCAGTTTTATAAGCTAACATAAATAGACATGACCGAATGGCTTATGTACTGTATTAAAAACATTCTAGGGAAAATTTTGAAAGAAAGATTTAAGGGAATATGAGGCAGAGACCTCTGCGTGTTCATCAGACCCGTTTTCTCCCTTTCCTGGGTACACAGTAAGAGCATTGCTTCTTCGCCTCCCTCATGGTTATGAGTAGCCAAGTGACTGAGTTTTAGCCAATGGAATGTTAGCAAAAGTCATAGCAAACACTTGCAGGCCTGACCCATTACAACTTCCTAGCCAAGTCACACTGTGCTTTTCCTCTTCCATGGAGACCCTGGAAGACAGAGGTTGGGTGACAGAGCCACATGAAAGAAGAAGCTGAGTCCCTAAGTCACTGTTAGAGAACAGATACACACCCACATTTGAGAACTTTAAATTTAGTGTATAAGAAATAATTATCTGTGGCTGAACCATTGCATTTTTAGGTTACAGCAATTGTAAGAGCTAATTTTACCTTAATTAACACAGAATGATT
Organism: Cacajao melanocephalus; assembly: GCA_963573385.1. Lineage (NCBI taxonomy): Eukaryota > Metazoa > Chordata > Mammalia > Primates > Pitheciidae > Cacajao > Cacajao melanocephalus. The sequence continues at coordinate 11,052 of CAUYLG010051082.1, read as the reverse complement.
ACCTCTGGCATAAGCATAAGGGAAGGCTTCATAAAGAAGTAGTATCTGAGTTAGGGTTTAAAAGATAAGTAGAAATTCTTTAGAAATGATAGGAAAAGGATATTTCAGGTAAAAAAAATTACATGTGCAAAGACAGAGGAATGAAAGGGAGTCTCAGAGAAACTGGACAAAATCTGATGTTGTTACAGCACTGTACTTCTATATGGAGAGGGAGTGATGAGAAATAAATTTGTAAAGATAGGTTATAGCAAAATTGTAAAAACTCTCATAGGCTTGCTAAGAAAATTGGACTTGGGACCCATGGAGGGTGTAGTAATAAAAATACATAATTTTAAATCAACAGCATATTGTTAAAGTCATTGGAGAGGATTAAACTGTATACTTAAATTCTCATGAATCATACATGAAAAAGCATGAATGCAAAAGAAAATTGTTTTCACAGCATGCACAAAATAAAAATCATGAATGTTTGTAACAGAATAACTTATTCAAAACTCCTTATGTGTCCATTCAGAAAAATCCAATTATTACACTACACAGATCATTCTATATATCAAAAATTTTCTTATAACCAGAGGTTATTCTTTTTCATACAACTACTTCACTAATTATCAGATTTATGTTAACTTTATCAACATCCATATGTATATGTTGTGTGAATTACATCCTAATTCCATGTCTTTAAAAATCATTGTGAGTCTGCTTCTTTTGAACACTATGTGCAAGAGACTCACACTCAGTGTAATTATGGCCTCAATAAAGTAATTTTATTTCTACCTGATGGTCTTTTGGAATCGGTACTGCAACATCCAACTGCAGTTTCAGGACTTCTGGTCCACCAAATTCAAAAACTCTAACAGCTCTCATCAACTTCTGTCCGGTTGCCATGGTGATCTAGATACTAAGAAAGAAAAAAATTAATGTATTGTCATATTGTATCTAGGATATCACCATGTTTGTACCCCCGGAGGGAACAGATCAAACAATTTTTTCAAATAACGATTTAAATCATGAACTTACCACTGATCTCATTTCATATTTAAGGACCTTTCATCTTACAAATCCCTCAGCTACAAAGCAAAATACTTCATGCTACTTCCTATAGGGATGCAGTGCCTTCAGCAAAGGAATCAAACATGCAAACAAAAACATCTAGATAGATGTAGCATGATACATATTTAGGTTTTCTTTTGTGTAAGCTTGGGTTGCAATATCTTAGAAATTTTGTGAGTTTAGTTTTATTAATATTAGGTAAATCGACTTCTTTTTGTTAGATTATGGAATATTTCAAACATTTACCTGACACCCAGTGTATTGGTTAATTTTCATACTGCTATGAAGAAATACTCAAGACTTGATAATTTATAAAGGAAACAGATTTAATGGACTCACAGTTCCACATGGCTAGAGAAGTCTCACAATCACAGCTGAAGGCAAAGGAGAAGCAATGGCATGTCTTATATGGTGGTGGACAAGAGAGCATATGCAGGGGCATTCCCCTTTAAAAAACTATTAGATTTTGTGAGACTTATTCACTGTCACTAGAATACCATGAGGACCCCCTTCCCCCATGACTCAGTTACTTCCCACCAGGTGCCTCCCATGACACATGGGAATTATGGGAGCTATAATTCAAGATGAGATTTGGGTAGGAACATAGCCACACCATATCATTCCGCCCCTGGACCCTCCCAAATCTCATGTCCTCACATTTCAAAACCAATCATGCCTTCCCAACAGTCCCTCAAAATCTTAACTCATCTTGGCATGAACTCAAAAGTCCACAGTCCAAAGTCTCATTGGAGACAAGGCAAGTCCCTTCTGCCTATCAGCCTGTAAAATCAAAAGCAAGTTAGTTACTTCCTAGATACAGTGGGGGTACAGGCAATGGGTAAATACAGTCATTACAAATGGAAGAAACTGACCAAAACAAAGGGGCTACAGATACCGTGCAAGTCCGAAATCCAGCAGGGCAGTCAAATCTTAAAGCTACGAAATTCTCTCTTTTGACTCCATGCCTCATATCAGGTCACTCTGATAAAAGAGGTGGATTCCCATGGTCTTGGGCAGCTCTGCCCCTGTGGCTTTGCAGGATAAAGCCTCCCTGCTTGCTGCTTTCATGGGGTGGCATTGAGTGTCTGCAGCCTTTCCAGGCACACAGTGCACGCTGTCGGTGCATCTACCATTCTGGGGTCTGGAGGACAGTGGTCCTCTTCTCACAGGTACACTAGGCAGTGCCCCAGTAGGGACTCCGTGTAGGGGCTCCCAGCCCACATTTCCTTTCCACACTGCCCTAGCAGAGGTTTTCCATGAGGGCTCTGTCCCTGTAGCATACCTCTAACTGGACATCCAGGCATTTCTCCACATCCTTTGAAATCTAGGTGGAGGTTCCCAAACCTCAGTTCTTGCCTTATGTGCCCTAGCAAGCCCAACACTACATGTACTCTGAGGCTTGGGGCTTGCACCCTCTGAAACAATGGCCTGATCTGTATGTTGGTCCTTTTTAGCCAAGGCTGGCATGCAGGATACCAAGTCCCTAGGCCGCATACAGCATGGGGGCCCTGGGCCTTGCCCAGCAAACCATTTTTTTCCTCCTAGGCCTCTGGGCCTGTGATGGGAGAGGCTGCCACAAAGGTCTCTGACATGCCCTGGAGACGTTTTCCCCACTCCATTATCTTGGTGATTAACATCTGGCTTCTCCTTACTTAGGTAAGTTTCTGTAGCTGGCTTGAATTTCTCCTCAGAAAATGGGTTTTTCTTTTCTATTGCATCTTCAGGCTGCAAACTTTCTGAACTTTTATGCTCTGTTTTCCTTTTAAATATAACTTCCAATTCCAAACCATATCTTTATGAATATATAAGACTAAATGCTTTTAACAATGCGCAAGTCACCTCTTGAATGCTTTGTTGCTTAGAAATTTCTTCTGCCACATACCCTAAATCATCTCTCTCAAGTTCAAAGTTCCACAGATGTCTAGGGCAGGGGCAAAATGCCACCAGTCTCTTTGCTGTAACATAACAAGAGTCACCTTTCCTACAGTTCCTAACAAGTCATCTCCATCTGAGACCACCTCAGCCTCGACTTTATTGTCTGTGTTACTATCAGCATTTTGGTCAAAGCCATTTAACAAGTCTCTAGGAAGTTCCAGACTTTCCCACATTTTCCTGGCTTCTGAGCCCTCCAAACTGTTCCAACTTTTGCCTGTTACCCAGTTCTGAAGTCACTTCCACATTTTTGGGTATCTTTACGGCATTACCCCACTCTAATGGTACCAATTTACTGTATTTGTTCATTTTCATACTGTTAAGAAGAAATATCTGAGACTGGGTACAATTTATAGAGGAAAGAGGTTTAATGGATTCACAGTTCCACATGGCTAAGGAGACCTCACAATCATGGCAGAAGGCAAAGGAGAAACAAAGGCACAACTGACACGGGGGCAGACAAGAGAGTGTGTGCAGAGGAACTCCCCTTTACAAAACCATCAGATCTCATAAGACTTATTCACTATCATGAGAATAGCATGAAAGACCTGCTCCATGACTGAATTACCTCCCCCAGGTCCCTCCCATGACACATGGAAATTATGGGAGCTACAATTCAAGATGAGGTTTGGGTAGGGACACAGCCAAACCATATTACCCAGCTTTAACAAACCTTAACATTTTAAAAACCTAAAGCATTACAGATATAATTGAAGACTAGTGTACTAATAACCAAACCTGCTTCTGGCCCACCCTTTCAAGACGTAACTATAACCACAAAATCAGTACTCATCATTCCCAAGCATTTAATACCACTTCTACATGTGTATGTAATATTAAATAATATGTGTTATTGTTTTGCATGTTTTCAAACTTTATATAGTTTAAGAAATATAAAAATCTCAAAAAATGCTGAAAGGAAAAAGCAAATTTGAATTTGAAAAAGAATTCTACAATTTGCTTTTTCCTTTCAGCATTAAGTTTTTGAGATTTATCGATGTTGAAACACTTGGCTTCATGTGGTTCATTCATTTTAACAAAAGGGGAAAAACATCAAAAACTAAAAACAATGCACCATATGCAATCCTTTGTAAATTACAAGTAGCATGTCTAACCTTTCTGTCCTACCACTGTTAATGTCAAATGAAATGAAAACTCAAAGTTAATATAATAAAAAGGCAAAGAACATTTGTATAGAAAATGATATAATCTTAGAAAATCTTCTGTACCTGTAAAGATGTAATGAAAGGGTTCTGACTACATCCCCACAGTTTTATCTGTGGGTTATTGTAATTTCTTGAAATCAACCAAATAGTGTTAGATTCTGCCATCATCTAAAACATCTTCCTCAACCACAAAAAGTTTAAACATTAAAAAGAAACCAGGACCTGATATGAAAGAATTCAGACTTTTACTGTATCAGAACTTCACACAGGACTACTCAGAATAGAGCCCATATTGGCTATAAAATGTCATTCCACATTTCCACATACAGCAATTGGGGGCAAGGGGTGGAATTAAAAGTATTTTAATAGTGTTATTGATGTAAAATTCCTGATATAATTAATCAAAAGTTGGTATCATTTTAAAACCCTTAAAATGATTTAACACAGTGTCTAGCACAAAGGAGAAAGTGACATTTCCAAAGGTTGTTTAGCAATAACATATCCTGAAGGGTGGTCCTCGGGTAAAAAAGAGGCAGAAGCAGGCAGACAGCATAAAGACTGCACTTTAGAACAGCTTGGCAGTCTCTGACGGGGAGGTGATCTGTCAGAGGGCAGGGCTGGGAAAACACAGCCCATTCCTACTCAGCAATCCCACCACTGTACTTCCATTCAGGTCTCCACTCAAGTCAAGAATTTCTTAGGCAAGAAAGTGAAAGCATCAAAAAAATAAAAAAGAAAAAGGTTGCCCAGATCAGAGTTTTCCATGGTGGATATAAGACCATAGAGGTTTTTGTTGTGTTTTCTTTTTATCTGTTTTTGGTTTGTTTTCCACATGGTGTTATGGAAAGAGCAGGTTTTGGAATATGCAGCTCTAGGTGTGAGTTTCAACTCTATCATGTAGGAGCTACATGGCCTTGGACAAGGCAGTCAACCTTTTGAGTCTCAGTTTCCTCATCTGAAATTTAGGCTCCCACTCAGAGTTACGCGCTAGAGACATGGCAAGCACCAAGCACAGAACTTAGTAAACATGGGCTCTTGTATATAGTAGACATCATTATTTTTCCCTCTATTGTTCTTTTCAATTTCTGAATCATAGGGATTGCCTGAGCCTAGGAGATTGAAGCCAGCCTGGGCAACATGGTGAAATGCCATCTCTACAAAAATTAAAAAAAAAAAAATTAGACAGGCGTGGTGACCAGCACCAGTGGTCCCAACTACTTAGGAGGCTGAGGTGGCAGGATCATTGGCGCCCAGGAGGTTAAGGCTGCAGCGAGCTGTGATTGTGCCACTGCACCACTCTAGCCCGGGTGACAGAGCGAGACCCTGTCTCAAAAAAATAATAAAAATAAAAAGGCAGAGTAGAGAAATCATTAAAATGTTATTTAAAAATACATACTCTATAGTTCTATAATCATCTTTAATTTAATATATCGATATTTACAGGACTCTGATTGTCAAAACAAGCTCTTATTCTCAAAGAATTCAGTCTAGAAGATGACTTAAACAAAACATTAATACCAAACATTGATTGTTACCCAATGTGTATTTTTCTGAACCTTAAATGTACATAAAGCAGTGTGTTAAACTCAGAGAACACAAAGAGCAAGGAGAAAATGCCCCACGCTGCCCCTACCTTCTGTAAGCTGAATGCTCTCTCTCTCTTATACCTACACACATACCCTATGACGAGCTTGCTCTTTTTTCATTTTCAATATCTACTTACTTCCTACCTATGTATTTCTTTCAAATACTCATATCTCACGACTACCATAAAAAAACTATTTAATGATAAAAGTAAAATTACTCTGAAATAGTATCTGTATCTCCCCCCCACCCCCACATTTTGGCATTGGCTAAGTTGAGAGAAAGGAATAAAGGAAGGAGACTTATTCTTCCTACTGGATTTGGAAGATTCACCTGCTTTGCCCTGTACTATACTGCCACATTAGCCTATCGGGCTTGTAAAGTGATGCGGTATGGCCTGACCACACTATCTCCTACTTTGCTTCGGCTGATCTTAGTTCACACTGAGCCTCTAGCATTCTCATGGATCAGGCTCCAACCTGCACTTGTTGCCTTTGAACTCACCTATCCACGGGATCATCATATGCTTATAATGATGAAGCATGTCAGACAGGCTTATAAAAAAAATAAAATAACGTGGCATACTAATAGCAAATAGGATAATACTTAAACTCCTGTAATACTCCATTTCTTCTAAAAAGCATAAGTCTTTCACCTCCATTGATATAACTATTTTCACAACAGGTAGAGAAGTTATTTAAACTATTATTATATGCAGAAGTAAAAATAAAATCACCATCCATTTTATGGATGAGGAAATATCTCAAGAGGTTAAGAGACTTGGCCAGGGTCACATAGAAGCAAAGCTAGAACCCAAGTCCTATACTTAAATGGTGTTAGCTGATTTTTTTTTAACTTTATTTACAATCCTTTTCATTTCACCCTTTGAAATGTTGGCATATAAGACCTGTTACTTCGTAGAAATAAACTTTATAATAGTGATAGTGAGACAGACTGAGCTAGAAAATGTGAAATCAAACTAACCTGCAGGTAGAATCATATATTTTATGACTAAGGCATCCTTAGAGTTTGAAATTTCTCAAATGCCCTCTAAGTCAGGGACTGCTGCAGATATACAAAGTATATGATTCTATTTTAAAAAATTAATAAAAAGAAAATTACTCTTTAGCATTGGAGCCTTGTGGACAGGACAGACCTTTCCATTGTGCGTGCTTTTTAATTAAACTGTGCTTCGAACACGCCTTTCTATTTATCAAATAAAATTTTTTTTAAACTTAGAGTACCTTGGTTTAATTTTTGGTTTTGCTTTTTACCTCTGAAAGGTTGTCAATAGGCCTAACGAATCTAGAAAATAGGAAATCTAAAATCCTTCCTCCGAGTGATCTTTTCCTCGCTATGCTTGTATCCATTTGATAAATTCAAGGAATTGGGAAAATGTTAATATATTTTAACATAGGATGAACGGATCAACTCACAAAGCCAGAGCAAAGGAACATCATGAAACAAAAGCAGAAGCAAAATTAAATAAGAAATTTGGCAAGAATTTTAAAAATTGAAAACTTAGAAAAAGAAAAAAATTGAAAATTGAGAAAAGAATCATTGTAAAATGTTCTGCTGCTAATAAGAAATGACTCATGTAAGCATATGGTTTATTATTCTTAACCCAGAAATATAAAAAAGGCAAGAATTATAAGTGGTCAGAGAAAGTCTCTTCTTGGCTGTGTAATCTTATCAGGTCACTTCTGCTCATTTGTGATAGGATGGGGTATGAAGAGGGGAGGAGTTTAAGAGCTGATTCCGGACCCCTCCAGGTTCCATGATCTTATGGAACAGGGCAGTCTGTTCCCTAGTGTTGGGGGAGTAGAGCTCGGAGAGATTTGCTGCTGAACCCTGCGCTAACCAGACACGGAGTCACAGTGGCTTCAGTGGGACTCTTGCAGCAATTTCCATTGGCTATGGAAAAGCATTCCAAACTTTAGCCTTTAAACGGTTTAATCATTGACACACCTTCCCTGGTCACTGAGTCTCCTCTAGAAACTCAGTATAAACATCCAACGATGTGCTGCTAATAGAGTGTTTCGTAATTTTGTTTTGAAGACTATTCTAGGTGGGGGGGCCTCACGGGTGAATAAAACCATACATTTCTCTCCAAAAGTATACTGCAATCCTGTTGGGAAAGCTGGAGGAAGATCGGGCGGAGAGCTCCTGGAAACCTGTAATTGTGGGAACCCAGGAGAAAAAAATCCCCTACAACTGGGCTGTGGGAAGGGGTCTGGGCAGACTGCTGCGTGCTACTGCAGGAATCCCCAAACCCAGGCACAGGCTACAGGGAAAATCAAGCACCTGACTGGAGGGGGGTGCAGCGTGGCCTTGGGGGTTGGGGAGTGCGGGGGAGGGGGGGATAGACTGGGCAGGGGTAGTGCCAATGGACGCCTCTTGGTGAAGTAGCCTAATCTCAGAGCGTAAACGCATGACCAGGGCTAGGAGCCCAGGACCAGAAAGCAAAACTCCCTACGTGATTTATGGACGGGAACTTGCAGCCCCTGGAGGGGAATGGCTTCGATCTGGAGCTCTTTATGCACTAGTTCTCGGGAAGGACAGAGAGCAGGAAAGGAGTGCAGCCAGAATCCTCGGTTCCACTTGGACGACCAGTGGGGAGATTCGCTGACTGAACAACTAAGGAGACTTTTTAAAACCACTTACCAGAATCTAGAGTGGGAATTAAAATCTGCGAGGGCTTCTTCAGATTCCACAGAAGGAGGTCTTCCACATCTCCAACTTTTGCAGGCTCCGCCTAGAGCGTGCTCCACCCCCAAGTGAAGGCCCGAGACACTGCCAAATTCAGAACGACGAGGAAGTTTGGACCTTTTCGGCCACCGCTCGCTTCAATATGGCTGCCCCCAGGGAGAGATGAGTCTACTGTGAAACTGAGCGCAGACCCTGAGTCCTTCACACATGGATCGCATCGCGGAGTTCAGGAAATGGAAGGTGCAATGTTTGAGCAAAGCGGACCTCAGCCGGAAGGGCAGTGTGGACGAGGATGTGATAGAGCTTGTGCAGTTTCTGAACATGCGAGATCAATTTTTTACCACCAGCTCCTGCGCTGGCCGCATCCTCCTCCTTGACAGGGTGAGGCCCCTTTGCGCCCGTCCAGCGCCTGCCTTCTAGTGCGAAATTTTAGGAGCCCTGGCCACCCGATCCAGCCTGTCTGTTTGTTCCTCTGCGGGATGGTCTCTGTTTTTTCATTTGGGAAACTTAGGGGATTAGATCAGTGCTTCTAAAAATTTAACGTGGATGTTAATAAGCTAAGGATCTTTTAAAATACGGATACCGATGCTTTAGGTGTAGGGTAGGGCCTGATACTGTGCATTTCTAGCAAGTGCCCAAAAGATGTTGAAACTACTGACCTGGGAACTATCTTGTATGGCAAGGGTTAGAAAACTTGATTTTATTATATGAACACTAAGAAAATTTAAAGACTCTGTAGCCTGTCAAGTATTAAATGCGGGAATCCGCTCAACAGCTCTGACAAATCATTGTTACTGCAGGCTTGAACATCACCAGGGTTAAGGAGTTCACTGCCTCCTAGTGAGCCCCTTCATTATTACAACTCTTATTTCAACTGGTAGTTTTATGCAGAGATAAGTATGATCGTATATAATTTAGGATGGTTAGACTTATGATTTTTAACTTCATGATGGGTTGGCTGGGGCAGTAAATGCAGTTTTGGCTTACATTTTCCACTTATGACAGATTTATTGGGTTGTAACCCCATCACAAATCAAGGAGCATCTGTACAAACTATACCTCCTTATTTTTAGGTTCAGTTACCCCAGTCAACAGCAGTCTGAACATATTAAATGGAAATTCCAGAAATAAAAAATTAGCAAGTTTTAAATTGCATGCTGTTCTGAGTAGCATGATAAAATCTTGAGCCAACCAGTTCCTTCCAGAATGGGAGGTGAATCATCCCTTTGTCCAGAATATTCCACCATATACCCTTGCTGCCCTTTAGTTACTTGGTAGCCCTCTGAGTTATCAGATCGACTGTGGTGGTACATCACAGTGCTTGTATTCAAATAACTCTTATTTTACTTAATAATGGCCCCAAAGTAAGAGAGTAATGATGCTGGCAATTTGGATTTGCCAACAGTAAGTCATAAAGTGCTTCTTTGAAGAAAAAGGTGAAAGTTCTTAAGGAAAGACTTAAGGAAAAAAACCCAGCATATGCTGAGGTTGCTAAGATCTACAGAAAGAACGAATCTTCTATCAGTGAAATTGTGAAGAAAAAGAAATTCATGCATCTGAGGTTTCAGGCATCCACTAGGGGGTCTTGGGACATCGTCCCTGAGGATAAGGCTGCTTGGGAGTGATACTACTTAGATTAAAAACCACTGGCTATGTGACCTTAGGAAACTTATCTCAACTCTACCCCTTCCTGTTCTATGAGCTGAGGATAATAAAGAGTATCTGCTTTATAGGGATTTTGTGTGGAGAAAATAGGATAATTTATTGGAAATATTTAGCATTGTGCCTGGCCCATGCTAAGTGCACTGTAACAGTTGGCTGTGTACTAATTTTATTCGTACTATTGTGTTAAGAGCATGGAAGGCAGCATATCATTAGGCTCATTCTTTAGGTCCATTATTGACTGATCATTCATTTGCTGATCTCTCAAGTTAGCAGAGCCTGTTCATTTTTATATCACTTCCATTACCTCCAGAGCACTGGCGTTCTTGCCCACACACTCTCTCTTGCCTGGTTTCCACAACTCTATCTCGCCTGGATTTTTGCAGTAGTTCCCTAACAAGTCACTTAACTACTCTTCTCCAAACCATGTTTGACACCGTTAACAGATTGTGTTTTTAAATTACTTATCTATCACCTATGCTATGTTTTATTGCACATTTTTTCTACATCAGAATATCCAAATGCTTACTCTAGTATACCTTTCAACCTTATTTTCCATTGCTTTTCTTCATCTTTAGTTGCTGAAACTGAACTATTCTTTTTCATCTTGTATTTACTTGCTTTTGCTCATGTGTTTGGGTTTTTTTTTTCTGAAATGTTTTCCCATCTCTGCACATCTGAGATGTGACTCCCAAAACTCCCCTCTCCCACCTGAACACACAAATATATACTACCTACTTGGAAGTAGTGACTGCTTCTGAACTGGTTAGGATTTTCATTTCTCATCTTACATCTTGTATTATGGTTTTTTTTTGTTGTTTTGTTTTTTTGTTTTTAATCTGCCTTATTTCAGTAAGGATTTGGGGCAACTTACTAACAGGCAGCACAACTAAAAATAAAAAGTGGGAAAATCTGGATAAGTAATATATAGATAAGATGAAGCCAG